>BLKR01004271.1:0-114394 GCA_011170035.1 Teleogryllus occipitalis | reverse complement strand
AAATGCACATTCGATTAAATCAAGTTATGAGCCGATTCAAAGGGGAGGACGACGACATAACAGCATTTTTAAGTGTTTTTGAGAGTCAGGCGGAACAATTAGAAATTCCAGAAGAAGAGTGGGTGGCAAATCTTATGGGACTGCTCCCACACCAAATCAATGCATCGCTAACTTTAGAAAGGCAAGGTAGTAGAACAGAATATGCCGATTTAAAGAATAGGTTATTAGAAATGTATCGATTTAATGCCGAGAAGTTTCGACAATTGTTCGCGAAACATGTAAAAGCCGCGAATACTACCTGGAACGTATACGCGCGAGAGCTGAAAAATTATTGCAAAGAATGGGTAGCAGGACTAGATATTCATACGTTCGAGGACTTAATGAATCTAATTGTAACCGATCAATTGAAGCGTCGTGTGCCTATTGATATTAAAGAGCATTTTATTGATGAGTGGGGGGAATTTAAGATGCCGTTAGAACTAGCTCGTAAACTAGACAACTATGAAAACAATAGGGCAGGCTGGAAACGGTCTTCGTTCAAGCCTTATAGGAAATCGGAAGCCGTAGGGGAACAAGTTGCAAGCACGAGCAAGACGATGCCGATAGTACCGGAAATTCAGGGGAAATCGAGCGGTAAGAAAACCGATGTTAGGGCAGCATACGAGAAGCCAGACAAGCGGAAATGCTACGGGTGTGGTGCCACAGACCACATGGTCCGTGAATGCCGCAGCGCCGCGTGGCCGAAAAAATGAATCATGTGGCAGACAAAACAGCTACGGAATTGTTTTCACCGTACGTGTTCTTTGGAAAAATTAATAAAATTCCCGGAAGATTTTTGCGCGACTGTGGTGCCAGTTTCGATCTTGTCCATGAGAAATTTATTAGCGACGAGAATTTAACGGGAGAAAGCGTGTGGATTTTGCAACCGCTTGATGCCTCACCACGAAATCTCCCGGTGGCAGAAGTCACTATTGAAGGGCCATTCGGGAAAGTAGTAACTAAAGCCGCAGTTGTGCCTCAGGAATGCGACAGCGGATATTACTTATTAAGTAATAGAACAGCTGCTCTGTTGGAAGAAGTAAAGGCAGGATTTATTGAGCCACAATTAGTTGCAGCCGTAACGACGCGGGCAAAAGCCGCTGAAACGTCGCGGGTGACTCAAGAGTCGGGGCCGGCTGACCGACACGCAGGCGAGTTTGACGCGGACGAGCAGGTAGAAAACCTTGAACAATTGAGGCAGCAGGGAGCCGTTAGTGAAAGGGACGCCAGTGCAAGTGTACTAACGCCCGAAGTGAATGAACTCATAAATGTTACCCAGACTGAGTTCGCAGCTTCACAACAAAGTGACCCGGAAATCAAAACATTATACGACGCGAATAAGCACAACGTACCGGAAGCAGGGCGAGAGTCGTATTTCGTGAAAAATAGTATTTTGTATCGGTCAAGACACAGCAATCGCGGAGAAAAATTTAATATGTTAGTAGTTCCGACTAAATATCGGGCCGCCGTTCTCAAGGTGTGCCATGAAACCGCGAATGCACATTTAGGTTGCACTAAGAGCAAATCCAGCATGTCGCGATACTTTTATTGGCCTCGTTGTTTCCAGGATATGGAGACATATGTGAAAACTTGCGATGTGTGTCAAAAGGTTGGTAGGCCAAATGATCGAAAAAAAGCACCGTTAATGTTAGTACCGCCGATAACGGAAGTCTTCGGTAAAATAAATATTGATACTTGTGGACCTCTTCCCGAAAGTAAAGAAGGCAACAAGTTTATTTTGACAGCCATTTGTTTAGCGTCTAGGTATCCGGAGGCTATTCCAATTAAAGATTTGCAATCAACAACTATCATTAGTGCCTTGTTGACATTATTCAGTAGAATCGGGTTTCCTAAGGAATTACAAACAGACCAGGGCACGTGCTTTACAAGCGCATTGACAGGTGAATTTGCTAGGAAGTTTGGGATCAAACTGGTGAGAAGTTCGCCCTACCACCCGCAGTCAAATCCTATCGAACGCGTGCATAGAACGATGAATCGCTTAATCAAAGTGTTATGCTTGGAAGCAGGAACGGAGTGGGAGGACCAAATGCCCGCGATTTTATTTGCTTTGAGAACCACGGTGCACGAGAGCCTCGGATTCACTCCAGCTGAATTAGTGTATGGGAGGAACCTCAGAACTCCCATAACCTTATTATATGAACACCTTGCAGGCGAGGACGATGAGGAAGAAAATTCCGTCGTCGAATATGTGTTCAAGCTAATAAATAGGCTTCAGAAATCTCGCGAATTAGCTCACGAGAAGCTTGTTAACGAGCAGGAGAAAAGAAAAACGTGGTACGATCGGCGAGCCGTACACAGAGAATTCGCGCCGGGCGACCGGGTGCTGGTGTTGGCCCCGAATCGCACAAAAAAGTTATCTGTTCAATGGATAGGACCGGGAGAAGTAGTAGAGAAAAAATCGGACACGAACTACTCTGTCCGAATGCCTGGGAAAAAGGAAGAGCGTATCTACCACATTAACATGTTGAAAGCGTACGTGCAACGTACCGAATATCTGAATTATGTAGCAGATCGCAGCTCAAACTTTGAAGTTGAGGAAGACGAGCTGGATAAGTACGCTATTAACCTTGATAGTGTCGACTTCGATGCGGAAGCTATGCTCGAAGGAACAGAAGTCGAAGACGAGTTCCGCGACAAACTGCTCAATTTAATTGTAAAGTACAAGCATATATTTTCAGACAGACCAGGGTTGACGGATGTCGTCACCATGGACATTGAATTGACGGACGAGTCGAAAAAGATAAGAAGTGCGCCTTATCGAATGTCGCCGCGTCAATCAAAAATTTTGCAGGAAGAAATCGCGAAGATGTTACGGGATAACATAATCGAAATAGGCGACTCTGATTATGCTTCCCCTATGATTCTTGTAGAGGCGCCGGGACGAAAACCAAGACCGTGCGTAGATTATCGCAAGCTAAACCAAATTATAAAATCAGAATATTTTCCGTTGCCGAACATGGAGGAGAGGATAGAAGCAGTAGCGGCAGCTAAGATTATTACTACATTGGATTTAGCAAAATTTTATCATCAGATACCGCTCACTCCGAGAGCGCAAAGATATGCGGCTTTCTGTACAAGCTTTGGCACGTATAGGCCATTAAGATTGCCCTTCGGGCTAAAGAATGCACCTTTTCAGTGTAGTAGGATGATGGCAGCTTTATTAGCAGGATGTGCAGAATTTGCAGTCCCATACTTGGATGACATCGCCATTTATAGCGACACATGGCAAGAACACCTTAGACATTTAGAGCAGGTGTTTCTAATATTAGAGAAAGCGAAGTTGCATGTGCAGCCAAGCAAGTGTAACTACGCGCGTAAGAATGTGCAATACCTAGGCTACATGGTTGGTAGTGGCATGATGCGGCCGGTAGAGGCCAAAGTAAAAACTATTAAAGAGCACCCCGTACCTCAAACGAAAAAGCAAGTGCGTGCTTTTCTCGGATTAACGGGTTACTACAGGAAATTTATTCCCGATTATGCGGGTATATCAGCGCCATTAACGGACTTATTGCGAGGTCGCGAACGGCAAGGCAGGGTAACGTGGACGCCAGCATGCGAGATGGCATTCGAGAAACTGAGAAACGCTCTCTGTCACGAACCCGTCCTTCACGCGCCAGATTTTAATAAGGATTTTATAGTGCAGTGTGATGCGTCAAAAGAGGTATTGGCATCATTTTGGCACAGTATAATGATAGAGGAGAAGAAAAACCGGTGTTATACTTAAGTCGTAAATTCACAGATTCGGAATTATTACGATGTACAACAGAACAGGAGTGCACAGCCATAATATGGGCATTGCAGAAACTAAAGTACTATTTGGATGGAAATGCAAAAATTAGAGTGGAAACAGACCACAACCCATTAGTATGGCTAAATAATTGTTCAAGTAAAAACCCGAGATTGATGCGTTGGTCATTAATGATCCAAGCATACAATTTAGAAATTATTCATAAAAGGGGTAAGGATCACGTAAATGCTGATGCCTTAAGCCGTATGTTTTACTGATACATGGAACCTGAACTGAACTGGGAATGCGGAGGGCTACACTGAACCGAATCACTTGATTGCATTGTATAAAATCAAGACAAGAGAAGAATCACTGTATATATGTAACAAATTGTTGAAAGTGTATTGTTGTGTATTCTGTTTGTTTCATGTGTGTCTTATGTATGTGCAATTATGGGTACAAAGTGAAGCTCTGAAGACATTGTTGGTTCTGGGGGTATCAGGGAAAGTATCACATCATTTGATTGTGAATACTACGGAGGTAATTGCAGCAGACTGTATGTAATTTAAGATTGTAGAAAATTGTATATATTAGAATGAAAGGAGGTACGTGAAGTAGGTTAGTTATTTATATTAGCTAGATTTTGATAAAAAAAAATATGTTGTAAATATAGAGTAGGTTAGAGAGATCAATAGAGTGTGAGCCCAATGGCCAGGTAAATGGTATAATCATATCCAGATCCACAAATCTAGTTGCGGGACGAATTTTTTATTGTGTTTATATCCTGCATAAAAAATTCAAAATAGGGTATGGAGAAGTATGTAACGTATTGTAGGACTACAGTTAGCAACCGCCACAAAGGGCGGCGGCAGAGGATTAGACGCCAGGGGCCAGGCAGGATGTGACACGCCGAGGTATTCTGGGAAATCCAAAGAGCTAGGGAAAGGGATGCCCAAAGTACGGGACAGCGCATTTTTGCCGCGTGCCGCGTGTCAAATTCTTGGAATCCAGGGAAATGGATGTCCAAAAATGCCTGGCAAAGCGGTCAGTGTGGGCCGTGTGCAAAACCCAGTGACGTTTCAGGTCACGTGGGTGGGGGCTATATAAGAGCGGACGCAGAGCGCGGGGGTGGGGTTTGTTGAGCTGAGAGGGAACCCTCGTGCGAACGCACAAAAACTTGCGCCCAGGGCGGTGCGGAGCCGAGCTAGGCTCGTGCGGCAAACCATGTGTTGGGACGCCGTTGTGGACTATATCCACGGGTGACAAGAGGTCGCCGGAGCTGTCTGCTGTGTGCGGGAGGCTCGCTGAGGAGTGGCGCGGGCCACGAGTCAGTTATTCATTTTTAAGGATCGCTCCTGCGATCAGGAAAGTAAAGATCTACCAGAGCTGTAACTTAAAGTAGTACTGTACATATTGTGAATAAACCTGTACATATTTATCATTGAAGCTCGTGTCTGTGATTATTGTGTATTCCCACGACGTCACACCAAGCTACGTAGGAGAAATTCAGCCTGTGTCTGGAAAAAAATTATAGCGGCCGGCTGCTCTGATATGTAGTTTTCCGTGGTTTCTCCGATCAACACCAGGCGAATGCCGGAGCAGTATCCTAAAAAGGGCCACATGCCGGACGCGATCTTTCCTTCCTCTTCAATGTCAAATCCTCACCCCTTACTTCTACTTACACACACTTCCACTTACGTGCACTACCTATATGACAGGTATGTCGTGAAGACCTGATGGGAGGGAGTATGTAACGGAAGAAAGATGAACTGAGGGTTGATTATTAAAAGTGGTTTATTATGAGCCCTTGTTGCAAGTAAGGTTACATCCTAACAGAGGCTGCGCAGCCCAGCACTGAGTCGGTCATCGCCATGAGGAGGGAGGAGGAAGGGTGGCAGGTAGAGACGGCGAAGGCAGATAGGCTGGCGGTGGGTCGCTCGATTAGGACCAGCGTCGATTCCCGCCTTGTCCAACCCGAAGGCAACCGTAGCCGGCGTTCACTACCGCGGACGCCGGCGATCACTACCGCGATCACGAAGAGCGGGAAACGAGCGACAACTTCTGAGGCCGTACGCGGTCTCATATACCACCGGGCCAATCCACCCGGGCGTCAGCGGGGGCGGCGTTGCCATGGTGCGGGGGCACGCACAGGGGTGCGGGGCTGGCGAGCGGTCAGCCAACATATCTGGACACCACACCACCGCGGCCCGAGCGGAGGGCGAGCGGCGAGGGGCGCAAGACGGCGCGGCGTCTAAGTTGATCTAAGTTCGTTTGTCTCGTAAGCGTAGTGCAGGTTTAGGTGGCAGTGATTTCTCACATTGGATGTCGAGATTCGGTGCCGCCATACACGTCGACTAGCGGGGTTATTTCTACACAAGGTATCTCCCACAGTGGCACAGCGCTCCAGGTGGGGCAAGCTCTAAGCTCCCGACCGTTCTCCCGGAATATGCGATAGTATAATGCATGTTAATGTAAGTGTTTGTAAGAGGTGCAGATATGACAAAATAGAGGAAGGAAAGATCGCGCGCAGTCCGTGGGTGTTCGAACACTGCTCCGGCATTCGCCTGGAATCGTAGAAACCATGGAAAACTACCGATGACAACAGCCGACCGCTAGAATTCTCCTCCAGACAGTACCAGGCGTGGTAACTCAGTGCATTAACTGATGTCACTGCAGCGCCTCTGACCAGGAGGTCCTAGGTTCGAGTCCTGACGGCGGCAGGAAGGCGGCAGTCGAGAGGAGAATTCTAGCGGCCGGCTGCTCTGATCGGTAGTTTTCCGTGGCTTCTTCGATCAATATCAGGCGAATGCCGGAACAGTACCCTATCAAACGGACTACGGAGCGCGCGCGATCTTTCCTTGCTCTTCCTTGTCATATTCTCTCCCCTTTAACACACACACACACACTTACACTAATATGCAGGGCACTACCACATATTCTGGGAGACCGTTAGAGCTTGTCCCGGCTGGGGCGGTGCCCCGCTGGAGCCCTGGTTAGGGAGAACCTCGCTAGCCGACAGTAGGTCGGCACCGGATCTCGCCGTCCAGCGGGGTACATCACCACCATCTCCCGAGAGAAAGAAACATGCACTACACTTACAGGACTGATGACTAAAGCTGTTGACGCGCCCGGAATCACTAACCAACCAATCACCCAACCATTACTCATAAGTGTAATGAACTTTTGATTGCCTAGGTGGCACTGGATGCCGAGATCCGGTGCCAACCTACACGTCGGCTAGCGGGGTTATTTCCGCCACAAGGTATCTCCCACAGCGGAGCAGCGCCCCACGCGGAGCAAGCTATAAGCTCCCGACCGTTCTCCTCTATGCGGTAGTAGAATGCATGTTAATGTAAGTGTGTGTATGGGGTGACGACAGGACAAGGAAGAGGAAGGAAAGATCGCGCGCGGTCCGTGGCCCGTTTGTTAAGACACTGCTCCAGCATTTGCCTGATGTTAATCGGCGAAACCACGGAAAAGTACCGATCAGAGCAACCGGTCGATAGAATTCTCCTCCAGACAGCGGGCAGACCTCCACCGCTCTGACCGGTAGCGGTAGCTCAGTGCATCAACTGATGTCACTGCAGCGCCTCTAACCGGGAGGTCCTAGGTTCGAGTCCTGACGGCGGCAGGATTTTCGACACTAGCTTTTCAGCTAGGTCGAATTCAGCTGCTGTCTGGAAGAGAATTCTAGCGGCCTGATCGGCTCTGATCGGTAGTTTTCCGTGGTTTCTCCGATCAACACCAGGCGAATGCCGGAGCAGTACCCTAACAAACGGGCCACGGACCGCGCGCGATCTGTCCTTCCTCTTCCTTGTCCTATCCTCTCCCCTTACACACACTTACACTAACATGCACTACACTACTACATATTCCGGGAGACCGGTCGGGAACTTAGAGATTGTCCCGGCTGGGGCGGTGCCCCGTTGGTGGGAGAGTCCTGGTCGGGGGAAACCCCACTAGGCGACGGGAGGTCGGCGCCGGATCTCGTCATCCAGCGGGGGAAGATCACCGCCATCTCCCGAGAAAAAGAACATGCACTACACTCACGGGACTAATGATCTAAGCAGTTGACGCGCCCGGAAACACGAAAAAATCAATCAATCAATCAATCAATCCGCCGCTCTGGCGCCTTAGCCGTCTCGGCCGCCCGGGCCGTGTGGCTGGCTCCCAAACTGTTTTTTCGGCCCAGTGTGCAGCGCCCCCTGCGCCGCCCGCCACGGCCCCCCAAGGACGACGTCTTCGGGAAGCCGGAGCGCCGCATGCTAATGGACCAGGAGGCCTTGGCCGCCGCCGCCGCCGCCTTGGCGGGGGGCTGGGTTTCAGCGCGTTCCCGCTGCCCGCTCTTCACGGCGTCACGGGGCGGGAGGGGGATGGGGATGGGGAGGGGAGGGAGTGGCGGAACAGCGTCGCACGAAGGCTCTTGGCGCGGACGCCCGCCACGCCGAGGAGAGCGCCACGTAGGGTCGTTCGAGTCCCAAAAGAATCGGTTCGGAATATAAGGCCTCATTCACAATGCAAACTTAAACGTAACGTAAGCCGTAAACTTATGCAGTAAACTTTTCACGTAAAAACGAGCATTCACAATGGCAAACGTAAGCTGGAACGTAGGTTTTGCCTGAACCAATCAGAATTCAACATATTGATCGATTCGTTTCTAGCATTTTTTCGACTCTCCTATCGATTTCGCCTTTTGCATTTGCGAGCAGCTGTTGCGCCCCTACCTATTGAGGTTATATGCGAGCAGTGAGCTTTAAATTGTTTACCGCAAACTCCACAAACTTCTCTGCTCTACCTTTCGACTATACACACCAATACACACGCATAAACAAAAATCTATCTGGAGTCGAACTTCCTTCTCGCGGATTTTGTTGTGCATTTGTTTTTTTCATGCTGCTCTCTGATTGGTCTTCGGTAGAATTTCGACGTAAACTTAAACGTAGAAGCTTGGAGCTTGCGAGCTCTTTAAGTTTACGTCTCACGTCTACGTTTACGTCAAGGCATTGTGAATGATCTCGCTTTATAACCCATTTCTAGGTTTTGCAGCTACGTTACGGTTACGTTTAAGTTTGCATTGTGAATGAGGCCTAAGGCAGATTTCGCTCCGGGTGGGAAGAGTTGGGTTGGCTGTTACGCATTGTATCCAACTTCAGCCAATGAGCTTCAAGCACCAGTTGGCGTCTCAATATTAGCGGGAATTTTAAATGTCAAAATTAACACGGCTTAGAAACAGATATACGAAGCTCGTAAAAAAAGTATTGCATTTTTTATTTCAAATACACCTGCGTGTTATTTTTCGTTGCTCAATTGAAAATTGTGACTATCATTTTCAAAATGTTTCTCAATACTTCTCGCTCTCCATGCAACATGGCGACCAGCGCCCGGTCTGGCTTTTGAAGCGAAGTGACCGTGCTGTGGTCATGTGGTTCGTGACGCAAACAGGCGCTGCGCAGAACGGGTAAAAATCGGTGCGCCGGGGTAGCCCTTGCATATCTTTACACCATGGAGTTTGCACGGCGTAGCTTACAGCAATCGACAGCACTATCGATCTTCAGCGCATGCGCAGATGAAAAAACATGAAGCGAAACTTGAACTGCGCATGCGCAGAAGATCGACAGTGCGAAAATTCCCTATAAAGATTGGAATCGATTCTGGTTTCAAACTATAAGAAAGGAATCGATTCGCAAAGGAACTGTTTTCAAATTTGTACCGACTTTTACGCGGTAATACTTTTGAGATAGAAAACAATTCTATCGGAAGCATCGATACCGGGATCGAATCACAAGAAAAGAATCCATACCCAAAAATAATCGTTCCTTCACGATAAAAAAACGTACCTAAGAAAGTATTGGGATCGAAATCGGAATCGAAATGGTCCTGAATTATTTTTCTGTGCATTAAGTTTAGGATAATTATGATAATCTGAAGATACATTCAAGTATTACCAGAACCTGAAGTGTTTCTGGATAAACAACGGATTGCGCCACCTTCAAGAACAATTTTCCTGCCAAAGTACCGCAGCAAAAACACTCTCTAAATCAGGCTTGCACAAGGGCCCAAGCGACGCGCCCCACAATGGCGGTGGCAGCCCTTCCGCGCCCCACCGGCTTCTATAGAACGATTTTCCTAAGGATGAGCCAAAGTGACAGTTCGTGAAAACAAGTGAACATCACATGTATCCCTCCGCCGAATGAACAGCTGTTCAGTCATGCCCCTTCGTAAAGTGCTAATGGCTCCTGTGAAAACATCCCTATGTAGAAGTCTAAGAGTTTCGCTTAAATATATGCACGTACGCGAGTTCGGGAAAAATTTAAATTTAATTACGTATGTGGAAAATCTCTTAACATGCTCTCACAAACAGTAAGAGAAAACTGCCACGAATGTAAATACAAAGCTCTCGATCACAGCTCGCCACACAACAGCACGAAGACCGGAACCACGTGCATCGGTACGCATCTCACATTCAAGTATCGGTTTTAAAATAAACATAATATTTATCACACAAAAAGTAAATTCAATGCAATGTTTATAGAAAAAAAAAAAAGAATTTTTACGGAAGAGCACATAACACTGCACTTCCTAATTTCATTTATTTCTCGCGGCGCACTATATTTTCGTCGGACGAGGACGTCACGAAAGGAAGCATCGAATCCATTTACAAGTTAGCCAACTGCAAACGAACGAATGCGGGAAGGGAGTCTTATGGGCACAACGACCACAGAACCTTCAGTTATGTTGCCAGCACTAGCAGTAACTTTGGCTCATCCTTAGGAAAATCGCTCTATAGTGAAAGACTTTCACTTTTGGGGCAAGTGCCCGTTTGGGGCAAGCTCGAGCCCTCGGTGGGAGGAAAGCCCTGTGACGTTGAACCATGTTGAATTTGACAACTAAAGACTTGATATAACAGCTGTTCTTTCTGGAGAGGGAAGGTTTCGTTTTGTATACTATTATTTCAGATTAAATTGCTCTATAACTCCCACAAATTTCATGGTCAATCTTCAGTGTTGCAACTGATTTTGAAAGTATTTGTAATTTAAATAACAAGAACGGGATGTTTAGCCGGCCCGGTGGCCGAGATCGCTAGATCGCTGGGGCGGGGTACCGCCCCAGCCGAGATAAGTTCTAAGCTCCCGACCGGTTTCCCAGCATGTGTGGCAGTGTAGTGCATGTTAGTGTGTGTGTGTAAGGGGTGAGGATAGGACAAGGAAGAGAAAGGAAAGATCGCGCGCGGTCCGTGGACCGTTTGTAAGGGTTCTGCACCGGCATTCACCTGGTGTTGATCGAAGAAACCCCGGGAAACTACAATCAAAGCAGGCGGCCGCTAGAATTCTCCTCTAGATAGCGACTGAATTCGACCTAGCTGACAAGCTCGTGTCGAAAATCTTTCCCCTGTCGGAACTCGAATGTAGGACGTCTGTCAGAAGCAACACCTGGCGAATGCCGGAGTAGTACCCTAACAAACGGTCCACGGACCGCGCACGATCTTTCCTTCATGCACCTTCATCCTAACATGCACTACTACAGATTGCGCGAAACCGGTCGGTTGAAATTGGAGTTGAAATTGGAATCCTTCCTCTTGTATGCTTCGTTTAAATCGGAGGAGGATTATTTTGACGCTATGTAAAACATTTCAATAGAACCGATGGCAGCATTGCTCTGGGAAATATATTCTTCTGGTACCCGAATGGACTGGAGCGCCATTTGATTCCATATTCTTGAAACTAGGAGTTCAGGGAATGCAATTTATGCATTGATATTAAACCAAAAATTAATTCAATTACTTCATTCAACGCCAGTAAAATATTTAGGTCTTGATATTGACAGATGCTTTACATGGAAATATCACATCAGAACTATAGCGAATCAAACTTTTATAAAAAATGTTAAATTTATATTAACAAACGCTAAAAATATTAATGTAGAAACGTCTTTGCTTATATTCTAGTAAGTCCAATCTTAACATACGCTTATCCAATTCGGGGAGGTGCAGCACTTACTCAACTGAAGGGGAGCCAGAATGGACAAAAATGATGAAAATATAATTTTTTACTTTTGTGAATCATTAATTACTTTATAGCTTTCTGTGTTAAAAAAGTCATGTTTCATCTTAATATGGTATCTCTAAGTATTTTTTTCTAATTTTGAAGTTATGCAGGGTGAAAGTGGTCGTGACCATTTCGATACATTGTGGGCGTAGCTTGATTGTCGTGGGTGTTTTTCGGCTTTCGTAGTGAGAAAAAGTTAATAGTTTGCTTTATAGTGTTGGACACACTGTTTCTGTTAAGATTTGAGGGTTTAATAGCGTCAAAACTCGTGTTTGTGCTCGTGTTTGTCCAGCAAATGTTTCAGGAATGCACTGAACACTTTAGGAGCAATTTCCCGTAAGTTTAAAATTGTCATCTTTAGGGAACATTTTCTCAAAAACTTCTAATAGGAGGATGCTCAAATTTTAACACGGCAGTAGAACAGCTTTTTATATACTTTGACGGGGTGGATTAATAAAATGTTAAATACTTTAGACAATATTGTTATAAATGTTAATATTTTTAAGAACAAAACCGATTACAATGAACAAAATATTATATTATAAAATTAGTAATACTTTTTTAAAATGGCTTAGTTAAAATACTTATAAATAATGAATCTTCACTCACAAAAATATTCAAGTCTGTAAATTAGTTTCTTAGAAAAAGTTCCTTACATTAACATTGGCTCCCCTTAAAAAATAGAAATTATACAAAATAAATTACTACGGTGGACAGTAAAAGCCCCTTGATTTATCTTTTATGTACAAATTCAAAAATAATTATCAATGAATTAATGTATCATCCTAGATTAATGCATTTAAGTCTCGTATTTATTTTACGTTATTTTCTTGTCGAGCAACTGCTACTTTTTTGCTAAGAGAAGCAGCCTTTACACATTCTCGAATTAGATAAATATTTTCCATTTTTTATTACTATCTCCATACTTTGCATGTTCCGGTAACAGTTAAAAATGCTTTCCTTTTTTCCTACAATTGTTTATAATTCCAAACTATGAATATTTTTCAAAGGACAATTAATATTTACTATTCCCTGCATGGAGTTTTAATATTTCCTACGTAGGAAGGAAACAAGGTTAGGGGAGGAAAGATGGCGCGCGGTTCATGGCCCAATGTTGTTGCTGAGCTAAAGCAGCTCGGGTGGAGTCAAGACAGAATTCGAAGAAATTGGCTATTCCAGTTTCCCTTTATTTCGGGTTCCCGCCTTCGTTTAAAACCCCTTTCTTCAGTCGATACAAAGAGCTTGATTACTTCTTCGCCTTGGTGTCGACAGTGAAAACAACAATTTCCGACTTGCGTTGTTCTCGGGAACGTGTCTCACCTAGCGTGCCTCTAACCACTACGCGCCCGGCAGCGTTCATCTTTTTAAAAAGACACGCGCCTCAGAAACCGACCCTGAGGTGCACCTCTCGAGCGAACAAAAAACAACGACGACCACATCGGGCATGGGGGAGAAGTCAACTGACAGGCGCAATCTTCGCATGGACAGACCCTACGCAACGCCGCACTCCAAGGGAATACCCGCGATGTTCAGACGTGTATTTAAGGTTAGTTACGGTATAAATATGTATGTGCTACGGCACGCTACCACTACAGAGAGAGAGAGAGAGAGAGAGAGAGAGAGAGAGAGAGAGGGAGGGCGGGAAAAGAGGTAGGAGGCCGTGGAGGAGGAGGCGGGGGAGATCGAGTAAAAGGAAGACGGAAGGAGAAAAGGAAG
Organism: Teleogryllus occipitalis; assembly: GCA_011170035.1. NCBI lineage: Eukaryota > Metazoa > Arthropoda > Insecta > Orthoptera > Gryllidae > Teleogryllus > Teleogryllus occipitalis. Next base: position 100,846 of record BLKR01004271.1, on the reverse strand, counting down.
AAAAGGAAGCAGGCGAGCAGAGTATTTTTAAAATAAAAAAGGTTTTCCTTAACGGTTGCTGCCGACCCTTATACAGAAACGGACCGACCAACTCTGGCCAAGGTCAGGGGTGGCACGACTCGCCAGCGGCTGCTGGGGGGAGGCGGGGGAGGGGGTCCCACCGGAGAGGAACAGGCGATCTAATGTGTGTGCGTTACCCACTTTTTTCCCTCGTTTCGAGGCAAGAGAGTAACATTGCAGGGAATTCATGCGCTCTCACGACTCATCCTGATGCAGTTGATCATAGGCGTGCACAGAGGAGCCCGGGGCGGGGGTAGAGGCCGAAGGAGAGGGGAAGGGAGGGGCGGCCCGCTGCCGCGGGCACTTTTATGGGGTGGCAAAATTTCACAAAAAATAATCATTTCTAGTAAGAGTTAATTGTAAAAAAATATGTAGCTGCTACAAAATTTGGGGGATAAGTTTGCTTCTTTAACGCCATTTACATCGATACTAAATGTAATCTAGACTTCGCAACTGCCGAAATTTACGAGCAGGACTTCAAGCTGGAACGACTACGACTGCGGACTTTTATTGCTGCCACAGACAACGAAAATAAATTAGTTAATGCGGACCCTCTTGAATTATTAAGATTTAATGTGAAATCTAAGCTGAAAGATCTCTGCTGAATATTATAATAAAGCTCGGAATATTCCTCACAATTACCGTGAGCAATGCCAGCTGTATCAAGAGTTTTTCAAAATTGAAATTGATAAAGCCTCCCAGACATTTAGTTTTAATTCTAACAATTACAGTATTTTTTAATAAAAATATAAATAGTAACAGTATCGTTCTGGTTCTAATTTGAAGTCGATTTGTTTTATATTCAATAATAACTTAATCTTGTCGATCGATAAGGTACTCGTATAATCATAAATGTTCTCTAAATGTTATATCAATGAAGGTGGTATAAATATAAGAATTTTTTAAATAAATGCGATTATTATATTGTAAAAGACATGTACAAGATTTTCTTATCTGTAACCTGTACAAAAGATTATTGTTCTTGACGGAAAGTTTTTTAGAATTACTATAGGCATTAGACATTTCAATTGAAATATCTAAATAAGGGGCCGAAAATTTTTTTTCCACCCCGGGATGCATTCAACCACGCGCTACCTACTTCGGACTTCAAAATTTCGAACCCCACTTCAAAATTTTGAAAGGGGCCCCGTAGCCCGATGAAATAAAAATATTTCCGTAAATATAATCAATTTGTGATTTTCCTCCCTTTTAAGATGATACTTTGGGGGAATTGATTAATTAAATTTGAGAAAGAAGCCATCTGGCAAAGCAGTACGTAACAGCCAATTGTATTTGTTAATTTTTTCATTTAATTTAAAATTTCATTCTCCAAGTTCGTTTTATTTCTTTTCTAGAAAATGTTTCTCAAGTAAGTACAAAAGTAGAAGAAAAAGGGGGCTCAGAATTGACCTCAAATATACGTGCCCCCCTCTTGATTTTGGCTGCACTCGCCTATGCAGTTAATGGACTGATCGATGATTTCGTGTTTCTTGGAGCGTTAACTATGGTCTTTAGTCCTAGTAGTTGATGTTTATGGTCAACTATGGTCTTTAGTACTAGTAGTTGATGTTTATGGTCAACTATGGTCTTTAGTCCTAGTAGTTGATGTTTATGGTCAACTATGGTCTTTAGTACTAGTAGTTGATGTTTATGGTCAACTATGGTTTTTAGTCCTAGTAGTTGTTTATAGTCAACTATGGTCTTTAGTCCTAGTAGTTGATGTTTATGGTCAACTATGGTCTTTAGTCCTAGTAGTTGATGTTTATGGTAAACTATGGTCTTAAGTCCTAGTAGTTGTTTATGGTCAACTATGGTTTTTAGTCCTAGTAGTTGTTTATAGTCAACTATGGTTTTTAGTCCTAGTAGTTGTTTATAGTCAACTATGGTCTTTAGTCCTAGTAGTTGTTTATGGTCAACTATGGTCTTTAGTCCTATAAGTGTAGTTCATGGTCAACACATTGGCTTGCGGGTTTCCATCTCCAGGAACCTCCTCAGTCGGAACAAGCTCTCTGCTCCCGATATGTGTGGGAGTGCATAGGATGTGGTGAAAGGAAGGAACCACCGCACGCGGCCCATGGTCAGTATGTTAAGGTATTGCTACGGCATTCTCTTTACATTGGTCGGAAAAATTTACTTATTACTCACGTGTATGAACCGATTATAAGCAAACGTTTTAATTATAAACAAAATACACCCGTTCTCCTTCTAGTAAGGAATACTATTCGGTAGTACATTTATCTTTTCTGCGTCTATTTAATTATTGTTGTTCACTCTACTCATGTCCTTTTATTGCCCAAGAGGTATTTTTTCTCTCGCTTCCTCAGACGATCATGTTCCACGAGCCCTGGCTCAAGGTGACGCAACCACCTTGTAACCCAGTGACGAGAATAGCATGGGTGACGGTGACGTGTTGCCCTGTTCCGCTAATTTACTCTTTGTGGTAATTTTCTTCGTCTTCATGTGCGGTTGCTAGCAGCTTTGCTCGAAATTAGCTTTGCATCGCCACACACAACTTCCCCCTCCTTGTATTCCGCGTTTACAATGTTATCAATTACGACACGCAACTGTGTTTATAAAGCATGGCAGGAAAAACGAGAAAGCAGGCAGGTATTGCGTACACTTGAATGCGGAGCAGGATTGTGTATGAGACTGAGGCCAGCAGTCCGACTTTGAGAGGACTGTCAATTTGGCGGTATGAACTTTGAAATTCCTAAATATTTTTTTGGGGGGGGGGTCTGAGTCGGAAAAAAGTGTTCTAGAGTTCTTGAAAAGTTCCAAAAATATTAAAAAATTAGTACGAAAAAATGAATTTACAAACAAAAAAGTTACGGGAAAAGTCGGAATAAGTTCTGAATGGCCGTCAAAGAGTTCTAGAGTTCTCATCCCCAAAACTTCAGATAAAACCCAAAGACGTCACCAATTATTGAAGAAAATAATGTTCATTTTACAACACATGCTATCATGCAATGATAAAAGACAAACGCCCTTTTCAAAGCCATGACAAAAGTTCTGAACAGCGAATGAAGAGTTCTGACAGAAGTTGTAATGATCAATCATCATACACAGTAAAACAGAAGATATTGCACTTTGTGTTTTAGTTTTACTTTTTATTTTAGATTAAAATATATTATCAATAAAAAGACGCTGTGTTAGAAATTCTGTGTCGCGAACGAACAGAACTAATACAGACTAACATAAGAAAGTTCTAATACACTCTTCTCATCCGACATCAACATAGGAATTACTCAAAAATATTTTATTATTTTGGGAGGTTTAAAAATTAGACATATATTAAAATTTTTGTACTTAAGATTTGACAAGAGTTCTGGCTAGCGGAAAGTCAGTTCTAATCCTCTCTTTAACTCTAGAACTCTTTGTTCGTGGCTCAAAACTCTCAAAATATATTGGATTTTCAAAATTCATCCCGCCAATTTCACACAGCTGAATCAGGGATATAAAGTTTTCCTAAAAGTAATAATATGTTCAAATGCATTAAACTTCTCAAATGTTTATCAAACTGTAAACTTTCATCATAAATCGAATTTAAGTAGCGTGCTATAATTACATCCATTCTAACGATATTCTGTTCATCAAAGTGTATTTCCATATGCAGACGGCCCATCGTCCACGCAGTATTGAATTATAAAAATAATTGTAATAAAATGTTTTCGAACTAGCATACATTTATGCACTATTAAGTCCAAATATATTAGCTTGCCTTTCTTCCAAATCCGCATTCTTAATTAAATTTACAGCTCAATCAAAACTTTATAGCGTTCGATGTTGATGCATTAACACTAGGATAGTTTATGCAGCTGCCTCTGGTGCAAAGTACAACACAGAAGATTAGAACGAGTTGCAGAGTAAAACGCCGTAAGTGAATGAGCAGGTCGGCTTTACGAGCTCGTAAATGCGAAGCAAAGCAAACCGCGAGAATCACCTTCTCTGGTCGCAGTGTTAGAGGAGGCTTAGACGGTGCGCGATTTTGCGTATGCGGCGGCTGCATCTCTCTCTCTGTCTCTCTCTGTGTGTCTCTCTCTGTCTCTCTCTCTCTCTGTCTCTCTCTGTCTCTCTCTCTGTCTCTCTCTCTGTCTCTCTCTCTGTCTCTCTCTCTGTCTCTCTCTCTGTCTCTCTCTGTCTCTCTCTCTCCCCCTCCCTCTCTCTCACTCTCTCTCACTCCCTCCCTCTCTCCCCTCTCTCTCCTCCTCTCTCACTTCCTCTCTCACTCACTCTCCCTCTCTCCCCCTCTCCTCCCCTCCTCTCACTCTCTCTCTCACTCTCACTCTCTCTCACTCTCTCTCACTCTCTCACTCTCACTCTCTCTCTCTCACTCTCTCTGCCTCTCTCTCACTTCCTCTTCCTTACCTCTCTCACTCTCTCCCTCTCTCCTCCCTCACACTCTCTCACTCTCACTCTCCCTCTCTCTCCCCCTCTCTCACTTTCTCTCTCTCTGTCTCTCTCCCCCTCTCTTTCCCCCTCGCCCTCCCTCCCCTTCCCCTATTTTCAAATACGGACGTAAAGCCCTTATGGTTTCGATCTCTCAAGGTCTGTTAGCGTCAATAGCCCAAACAATCGAGTTATCTTGCGACTTCTTTGTTCTACTCCTCAATGCCATCTGCTCCATATCAGAGAGAAAAGTACAAAAATAATACTTTTTTTTAAATTTACAATGCAAAGTTTTCGTATAGGATTTCGCCAATACAATTTTAAGGATGTTTTCATTGTGCTGGGCTTCACTTAGTAAATATTATTTTTCATCTTTAGTGTTTGATTTCGTGAATATCGTCACCATATGGCACAAGGTATAATGACATGTGGACGAATTTTTTTCCTTTTCGTCGAAGGAAGAGGAGCTCATCATCATTAACATTCAACATTACATGGCACCTGCATTCGAAAGAGACTGGAGCGAATGACATGTCAATGAGTGAAACAATTTAATGCTGGATTTTTATGGTCCATATAAAAGATACTGAATTTCCACCAGGGGCGGATACAGCCGATCATTTGGGGGGGCATCGTAGATTTTTGTTAAATAATAAACATATGCGCAATTACATTGTATATTATTTATGTACTGTAGATATGTTACTATACAATAATATTGTTTAAATAATTACATAATTCTAACATCAATAGTTAAATCAATTTGGCCAAATAAAGGAAGGTAAACGAAAATTTTAGGCCTTTCGGGCTGCCATGATCCCCATGCCCCCTGCCCTGGATCCGCCAGTGATTCCCACAGAACCCATACTAAAATAATGTTTCAAAATTACCAGTGAGATATACACCGATTTAAATGGACTGACACTTCCAAAGTCACGAGCTGGATGGACGGGGGACATTGTCAATCGAGACAGCAATGACCAAAATCGGGAGCTCCAATACCAAAAATTTACGTCGTAAGGAAGCTTCCGATTCAGTGGCAGTGGCCTCACCTTCGTCCAGCTCGTGATGCTGAAGTGACGCTGTTTCAATCGGAGTTTCCTGTTGTTGTTTTCTCCACCTTCAGAGGATGCCGATTTCGGCAATCCGCGCCGGGTACCCACTATGTCCCTCATGGGGACACATCTTAACCTTTGCACTAGACACACTTGCGAGCTCCTCGGTCTGTGGTCAGCAGACTCACAAGGCCTTCCGCGACAACATACATACATGAGAGACAAGCGACAAACAGCCATGCACACGGCGGGACTCGAGCCCGCAACCCACATTTTCTGAAAATATATTCCCGCCATTAAGCAAGTCATTTTTGACAAAAACCACAGATTCGTAAATCAAAAGACAAGGTAATGGTAAAATTCCTAGTTTAATAAAGAGAGGCTTACACGAATCACGTTGGCGGAATTTTTCTTTTCTTTACTTTTTTATCCAGCTTCAGGTGAAGTCCATTTCGACTATTCGCACCGGAGACCCACTAGGTCCCTCATGAGGACACATATTAACCTTTGCTCTAGACACACTTGCGAGCTCCTCGGTCTGTGGTCAGCAGACTCACAAGGCCTTCCGCGACAACATACATACATGAGAGACAAGCGACAAACAGCCATGCACACGGCGGGACTCGAGCCCGCAACCCACATTTTCTGAAAATATATTCCCGCCATTAAGCAAGTCATTTTTGACAAAAACCACAGATTCGTAAATCAAAAGACAAGGTAATGGTAAAATTCCTAGTTTAATAAAGAGAGGCTTACACGAATCACGTTGGCGGAATTTTTCTTTTCTTTACTTTTTTATCCAGCTTCAGGTGAAGTCCATTTCGACTATTCGCACCGGAGACCCACTAGGTCCCTCATGAGGACACATATTAACCTTTGCTCTAGACACACTTGCGAGCTCCTCGGTCTGTGGTCAGCAGACTCACAAGGCCCTCTGCGACAACATTCGTACATGAGAGACAAGCGACAAACAGCCATGCACACGGCGGGACTCAAACCTGCAGAGGCGTATAACTGTGGGCTACCGAGGCTACCGGCGGTAGCCCGAGAAAATTACGACAACAAAAATCTGACAAGATATATTATATTAAAAGTAATTATAGACCACATTGCTTTTCAGTAACATTTTTCAAAATTCCATATAATCTGTTCTGTTGAGATGTGTATTAAAATCGCTCGCTAGTCGGCGCATCAGTCCTCGTAAGAGGCGGCAACGCCCACCAAACCGCTGGCACTCGGCGGCATCCTCGCAGCGTGCGTTCGTTGCATGATTCTCTCCACCCCCCCTCCTGCTGGTAAGAAAGGGCCAGGCAAGGGCTCCGGTTGCCGATTTCCCGAGCGGTTTCTTGACACGCTCCGAGCAGTTCGAAGGCAGTGGGCAGTCAACGGACTGAGTAAATTAGAAGCGCGCTTTTGTACACGACACTCACGATTGGTGGTGCGATATACAAAATTTCTCTACATTAATATCTGGCAAAGATCTTAGCGTCCGGCTTGCTGGGTCAATGGGTCACGATATATTATAATCCTTATTACCTTTATAATGGATTATAGGATCCGCAGACTATACAGCACAGCTGGGAATCTGAAATAGAATGATTCTATTCCTAATTCATTACTGTTTGGATTGACTAAATGAAAGATCACTTTCTTTTCTAAAGAACAAAATTTAACAAAGTTTATTGTTACCTTTTTAGCAAACAATTTAGTGAATTTAATAAAATGATTTGATGTTATGCCTTTGATCAAGATATCTTTGAATTTACAGTTTTATACCACGGTTAACTTATCTATTCTTCGTTGATGTCCCTCGTAGACTTCTCAGTCGAAATATCTTGCGAGCTTGCCGTAGTCCAAAGTCCCAAGAAATCCTCTTCTGCCCTTATCCAAGCTGGTCTCAAACTATCAAAATTATCAGTCCCGATTACGTCCTATGACATAGTCCCGAAATCTATTACTCGATTACCACTCCCGACAAAGTCCCAATTTATGCATCAATATTACTTCCACATGCAATATCTGCAATATCATTTACTGTCCTTAAAATTTCACGATCTAATAACCCGATTCTGACTATCTGTATTATACTCGTTCCCTCTCACGAACCTACGATCAGTTCAGACACGCGATGCCGGTCAGAATGAAATCTTCCTGCATGATTCACCCACGAAGACATCGTATTAAACCACCTTCCTCTTTTTTCATAACATTTGACCGTCCTTCTCTCACCCAGCCAATCCATACGTTCGTTATATTTTCGTGTAGCTGACCTTTCGATCGTCTAAACTTCTTCGCCCAATCCCAAATTTTCTACTTTCGGCATCCAGCCACCTCTTAATGCATTTACAAAAAACAAAAACTACATTGTTTATTCACGGTCGTTGCTAAGCCCTTGCTCTCGTGATATTTCCTAATGCACGTTCCACCATATAGTCTACAAATAAATGTTAGTTTATTTTCATGTGACATATCGGTATGTCACAGTGGTGGGTGTGCAAATACGTAATAGACTATATTAAGCGTGTTTTAAGTGTTAAAATTGCAACATATTAAGTATGTTTTATATATATATATATATATATATATATATATATATATATATATATATAAAGTCAAAGTTTATTTCTAAGGTCAGCGGTAGCCCAGGGCATACGCCATTGCAAACCTGCGACCCCTCTCGACCGAGGGATTGAGTCGACACACGCTCTAACCACCTCGGCCATCCAGGTCGGCACATTCTTTAAATCGGAGTGTAGGTCTTTATTTAGAGTCGGATGCCCTTTGGGTTTGCTCGACTCCCTCGGTGCTGCCGTCCGAGGGACTTTCCGGGAGTCTCCGCTCCGGAGTCGATCTATCAAATTAGAGCCCACGATGTTATGTATGTGAAAAGACACAAGTCAACAATAACAATTTATTGGTTCAACTTTTACAGGCGTGATCTAGTTTACAAGTATCCAAAATCGTAGTCCGTAGTACCAAGCAGTGATGTTCCAAACTCCAGTAGATGTCCCAAAAGTCGCGCACTGTCGTCCAAAAATCGCCGGAGAGAGAATACCAATTACGTCGCACAGTTCGCACTAGGGTCACAGTCACTACTTTGCTTCAGGATCGCACTTCACTACTGAGTGCCCCTCCGGCCGGTGCGGCCCGTTAAGAAGCGCTCCGCGTCGCAGATTCGCCTCGGGCCTGCAGATTCGCTCGCCGGCCGCTCACTCCTCATTGGGCGGTCTTCGCGCCGGTTCGTGGCCCTGCTGCCTTCCGTAGCCGGCGTCCCGCGCTGCCGAATTGGCGCGCGATATAACTTCTCGCATATCGCCGCAACACACGAGCCTCCCGGAACCGCACACCGAGGGGCCGGGCGGTCACACAGAAATGCCCGAGGTACCCCACGGGCCCGTCTTGGAGCTTGTTTTCTTTTTAGGGGGTCCAATTCAGCCGCTGTCCGGAAGAGAGTTCTAGCGACCGGTTGCTCTGAACGGTAGTTTTCCGTGGGTTCTCCGATCAATAGAAACACCAAATATTTGGGTTGTTGAAGTTCTTGTTCCGTTGTATTTGATAGAATGATGTAAATCATAACTGGTGTGTGGGCGAATGAAACGAAGTAGTTTTCCCTACTTCGAGACACAGAAAGTGAGACACAGACAGAAAGGTAGAATCAGAGAGAGACAATGACAGAGATAGAGAGGGAGAGAGAGGGGGGAGGGGAGAGGAAAGGATTGAAGCGGTGAAAGAAAAATATTTTTGAGCATTAATAGGATAAGTTGTTGTCTAAGCTCTCATATGAGCGTAAATTACGCAAACAATTTCGCCTGAAAAGTATTTTTTTATTCTGAAAGCTCATGTCACAGTGGTCCTGCGTTTTGGATTACATTTCACTTTACTGAATGTAATAATTAATGGCAAAAAGCGGAGCATATTCTTAGAGAGGGCAAATGGCTCGTATCGATTATGATGTTTGTCCCCTTCCAAGATCGACTATCGAATGAATGAACCGGCATTGGCAAGAATTCATGATCTATAATATACTAATCCTATTATATTATTATGATGTGCAGACCCTGACATGATGAAAGGCCACAAAGCAATAACGAGTGAAATTGATAATTCTGTATTGACGAAAAAAGCTGGAAACATTTTCATAACTGGATATTCGATAATGATGCTCCGAAGGTAAAAATGTGTGCACTAAATATGAATGCAATGCTATGAAAATTTCATACTTCGTGTTTGTGATTTGCCGTGCTGTTTTTTTTTTTTTTCAAGTACATAATCTAATCGATCAGACGTTAGCCAGCAGTTCTTGGAGGTTAATAATTGCCGAGGAAAAAATAAAATTCACTTTAAATGTATGAATATCCATATTTTTACAACTCTTTTAACCCTGTTCAGCAGCTTTGGTAGTGTAGTGGTTAGGTATCGTATTGTTCTACCGAAGTGCCTAGATTCAAATGCGATCAAAGTGGTACATTTTGATTTCGATTTTGAAAAGAAACCTTCATACGCTTTCCTCCCAAGTAAACGTAAAGCCTGCTGTCCCATTTTCGCAGATTTTCTGCAGGTAAAAGAAACCTAAAATGTACCTCAAACCTAAAAGAAGCCTCTAAGCTAAATTCTTATCGCCTGTTTCGACGCCCGAGTGATACTTCTAGTACTTCTAAAATATCTTCATTATGATAGTTTCGAAGAAGGGAAATCCATAAATTACGTGAGGCGATTTTGGCGATTTTTGACTCCCACTCCCTCTTGGTGAGATCTCTCTCCCCTTCTAATCTCACGTAAGAGTTTTCAAAATGCGTATTTTTAATGCAAATATTTGCAATATTAATGTAAATCATTGCATCATTTTGATTCATTGCATTGGGATTCATTTAAAAATATAATTTTCTTAATTACATTTATTAAGACTAGAAATTACTAGTTTTTAGAAAGTAGTGTAAGTAGTAGAAAATAGAGGTAACTTTTACCATTAAAATTTTTTTTATTTACATACGACATATTTTACTACGAAATAAAAACGTCCAAAAAGTGAATGGAATCGTAACTTTAATGATACAGTTAATAGTTTTATGTTGATATATGTTCATGTTTTATGTTAATATAGTTGATTTGATGTAAATATCTGAGCCGTTTTTTTGTTAGTTTCGCTTTGTTATCAACAATGATTACGTTGGTAATATCTGTGTTGAAATATTTTTACAGGGTTGCCAGACCGTTTGGAAAGTCTGTTCCCCACATGTCAAATATCAATTCCCCATTAAACGAAGTGGAGGAATTGATCATATTGGAAGTGGAGAAATTGATCATATCATTAAACAAAGTGGAGGAATTGATCATATTTAGGCAAATAACCTTTTATTACCTAGGGGTACGTGACCTTTTCAGGTGTGTGTTGGGGGGAGGGGAGAAGGCTCCTCAGCTCCCGCCTGTGCACACGCCTGTGCCTTGTTCACTTGACGTCACCGTGCTGCGGTGAGCAGCCGCACCCTCTGGCTGGAGGCGGCCTCTGCCTCCGGCACCCTGAGCAAACTGGGCCCTATCTAATCGCCGTTCGCGCCTCCTCTGTTGACACGCCCGCACTGTGGAGAGATGGTGAAAAGACTGCGGACGAAAACACGTCCTTGTATAGAGTTAGGGTTACCTCAGTTCCATTCCATTCAATTCTCTCTGACCGGGAGGTCCTTGGTTCGAGTTCCGACAGCGCCAGGATTAGGATTTTCGACACTGGCTTGTCAGCTAGGTCGAATGCGGTCGCGGTCTGGAGGAGAATTTTAGCGGCCGGCTGCTCTGATCGGTAGTTGTCCGTGGTTTCATCTATCAACACCAGGCGAATGCCGGAGCAGTACCCTAACAAACGAGCCACGGATCGCGCACGATCTTTCCTTCCTCACACTTACAGTAACGTGCACTACACTAACACACATGCCGGGAGACCGGTCAGGGGTTTAGAGCTTGTCCCGGCTGGGGCGGTTCCCCGCCGGATGGGAGATACCTGGCTCGGAAAACCCCCACTAATCGACGGCAGGTCGGCGCCGGATCTCCCCATCCAGTGGGGGAAGATCACCACCGCCTCCCGAGGAAGAAACATGCACTACACGTACGGGACTAATTACATCACTTGTTGACGCGTCCGGTATCACTAACAATCAATCGATTGAATTCAATTGGCTTATTTCCAGAAGGCTTATTTTACGTGGTGTTGCATTCAATTATGGCGAGACTCAACCCATCAGGCCTGTTTGTCCGTCTGACCACACGAATGTCGCCTTGTTCCTTCTCCGTCTAGCGGAGAAAGAAGGTATCTTTTGGGCGACGAGAGAAGTGATTTGAATTTAGCTCAATGGTTGTTTTAAGCATGAGGATATTTTACATGCAGCAAATCTACAGCAACGGGACAGCCGGCTTTACTTCCCCTGCGAAGGAAGACGTACCAATAATTGTTTTTGCCCGTAAAAACCTACGGCTTCGGGTTTGAACCCGACCGGATAATAATACTTGGGTATGATTATTCGGTAATATTATACTGGGTAATAATTAAACTTGGGTATAACGGTTCGATACGCTAACCGTTACCATGGTATCCACAACGGCGTCCGTCACTCACGGTTGCGCCCCTTCCCCTCCACCAATCGATACAAATGAATTGTCATTCGATGCGTCTCGTTGGTCTGTTGGTGGGAAAATGAAGTTTTGTTTGCTTGATTGATTTTTTCGTGTTTCCGGGCGCGTCAACTGCTTCGGTCATTAGTCCCGTTAGTGTAGTGCATGTTTTTTCTCGGGAGATGGAGATGGGGGTGATCTTCCCCCGCTGGATGGTGAGATCCGGCGCCGACCTACCGTCGGCTAGTGGGGTTTCCCCCTAACCAGGACTCTCCCACCAGCGGGGCACCGCCCCAGCCGGGACAAGCTCTAAACTCCCGACCGGTCTCCCGGAGTACGTGGTAGTGTAGTGCATGTTAGTGTCAGTGTGTGTGTAAGGGGAGAGGATAGGACAAGGAAGAGGAAGGACAGATCGCGCGCGGTCCGTGGCCCGTTTTGCAGGGTACTGCTCCGGCATTCGCCTGGTGTTGATCGGAGAAACCACGGAAAACTACCGATCAGAGCAGCCGGCCGCTAGAATTCTCCTCCAGACAGCGACTGAATTCGGCCTAGCTGAAAAGCTAGTGTCGAAAACCCTGCCGCCGTCAGGACTCGAACCTAGGACCTCCCGGTTAGAAGCGCTGCAGTGACATCAGTTGATGCACTGAGCTACTGCTACCGGTTTTTGTTTGCGGATCAGTCCAGAGGATTCTAATAAATCTTCAATAACCTGTTTTTGTTTTTAGCGCTGCAATCTAGCGGTGACCGCCCGAATCATGAGCCCTAGCGCCATCGCCTCGGAAGACGCCACCAGCTTTTAGCGCACTATTGCTAAAAGTGACTCGATGAATGATACAGGTTGCTATCACTATACTCCTAGGACGCAACTGTTACAGAACGCGGGCGGTTTAGAGCTAGGATTATTCGTGAGGAAAAGATTAATTGTCACGGTTGCCCACCCCTGTAAGATAATTAAAATTTAGGATAATTTTGTTATATGTTGTATATATGATAGTCCAAATGGGATACTCCTCTTTTGTAGGATACTATCGACTGACAAATTATATTCTAATATAAATCTGTGAAAATAGAGCGGTATGTTGTAGAATAGGAGCTTGAACATGTACACATTTTCGTTAATATTCCGCCTGATAATACACTGAAAGAATGTACTCTTCATAACAACCTTTCTGGAATTGTTCGAATGAGGTTTTCCAACACGAATTCCTGGGTGGGTCATGGTCCGAAAGAACATCCGAGAAGAAGAGTTGCGTCCCATATTTTTTGTAATTTTTAATTGAATTCTTAAAAGATTATTTTCTACGGTTTTACGTACTACGTCCGATGATAAAAAATAGAGACAACTGTATTCTTAAAGTCTTTTTAATTTAAAACGTACATAAAAAATTTGAACATTTGAAAATATTTTTCAAACATTAAATATTTTTGAAAGCGTTGGCGATGCTCCATTCAACTAGTTCCATCCATAAAATGGTTGGGTGGAAAAAATGGTCACGAACATTTCACGTTTCGAAATTTTATTTTGTGAAGGAATGATCTTGTGAATCAATATTAAACCAATCTTATCTTTCTTTCGAGGATTAGGCATGAATGCGTGTTCCGTTTTCACTTTGGTCTTCAATACTATCGATTTTACGACATTCCTTTTTTCTTTCGGGCGGTACTCCGTATCTACTTGTGAAATTGTTTCTTCGTCCATTCTTTCAATATGGTGGTTCAATATGGTTTCTAATTGATTATGTGTTCCTCTTATCTTCTCATTGTTTGAATATACCTAAATTATTATTGAATTGAATATTGTGTAAACTATTATTTTTTATTTCTCAATGCTTGTCAACGTTTTGTCAGTCACAGGTTGACCGGTTCAGTACTAAAATAACATATGTTTGTATTTGGCGTTATTAAGTCGGTAGGCCGACTTCGGTGGCCAGCTACCGGTGTCGCCCGTGCCTGGACCTAGTTAAGTTGCTAGTTTTCATGCAAAAGTACTGAAATAACATCTTTTAGACGCCGTTCTGACTTTCCTTTTATTTTAATTCAAGTACAGAAACCGGGAGCGGTGGCTCAATGCCTCTGACCGAGAGGTGGTAAGTTCGAGTCCCGACGGCGGCAGAATATTCGACACTAGCTTTTCAGCTAGGTCGAATTCAGTCGCTGTCTGGTGGAGAATTCTAGCGGTTGGCTGCAGTGGCGGCTCGTGGTCATGCCATTAGGATATGCAACGTTTTTCTTCTCTCTCTCTCTCTCTCTCTCTCTCTCTCTCTCTCTCTCTCTCTCTCTCTCACACACACACACACACACACACACACACACACACACACACACACATTACATGCATGCATTGACACACATTAACATTAACATTAACAATGACAATTAAACACAAATCATCTTATGACGTCTGATAGCATGCCGAACAATTCCATTCCATTGTTTCTTTTCAGCAATTTTTTTCTGTGGCTTTTTCATTGAAATCATTGATTTCTTACGTTTCATATTTTCAACGCTATTCATTGTTAGTTGCACAAACACCTTTGACGGAAAAAGAACTCTCTGATTTCGGTTTCTCAAAACACATTGAAACGTAGCCTAATACTTACGTTTACAAAATACACTAGGGGTTTGAATACTTCGGAATGGTTCTGAAATTGCAACTCACTTTAAAACACAAGAGAATACACATATTATATACAATTAACATTTTTATGAATGCAACACTGCACAGCAATGCGTTCGCGTTTCGCGCGCTAGTGCGAAAGCTCATTTAAGTGGAGAGATATCTCACACTTTCTTCGTCCAATGTCACACTTACTTCTGTCAAAAACTTGTGCTACTCGAGTGTTATATCTTCGAGACACGTCAAGGCTTTTCCCGAGATCGCCACTGCGCCTGCGCCGTAGACGGAGCACCGCGCGGGGATTGCTCCAGTCCTCCATAAGCCACCGTTGTTCCCCCTCCTTCCCCTGCAGCCCCGCGGCAGCCTAGGACGCCGTTTCCTCGGTCGCATTTTCCCGAGTGTGCTCCCGCAGGCTTTCACGAAAGAAAGGCGGACGGACCGGCAATCGCAGCTTCCGAATGGCGCGTGTTTTGAAATAACATGTTTCGTAAATGCTCTGAGAGGACTTGTATTCCCCTCTTGTTAAGAGATGTTTAAGAGAAATAGCACCGAATTAATTTGGGTGTGCACATGCGAATTTGGGTGTGCACATGCGAACGTGCGAATACCCACGAGCCGCCATCATCCCTGTAAAGGAGTTCTCTAACCGAAGAGCGGAGTATGGTCAGGAAGTCCAATCTCTTTTCTTATAGTGATGGCCCTTGGGTGTTCCGAGTGTAAAACTCAAATAATAGCTAATGTGAGAAAAGCAAGATTGTTCCGACGCCTTAGAATGGGGCTAAGGGAAGGAAAACCCTGACTAAAAACCAAGGGCAGAAGGAGCTCTTCAGATATAGAGAAGTCAAGTTCTTATAGGGGAGAAAAACCTCAAGAAATCGTGTAGGCCAGTAAGCAACGTTGCAGCCCCATCCATCAAGCTAACGCTGCGCAGTGCCGGTAACGCAGCCAGGAGACATATTACACTGACTGTCAAAGCTATAATAAGCCGGACCGACATGACGACAAACTTGGCAAGAAAGTGGTACATCTTCTAATAGGAACGTAGATTGTTAGAGGCCTTAACAATAAATAATCTGAACTTCTGGAGGAGATGAAAAGGAAGAAAACAAACATCATGGTTATAACAGAAACAAAAAAGAAATCGCGAGGTTCAAAAGCCATAGACAACCACGTATGTTTATCATGGAGTAGAACAGGTCAAAAGAGAGGTGGCAGGAATTGCCATTATTATAGATACTACACGAGGAAAAATATACACAGTTATACATTCATGTCAGAAAAAATCCTTTCCGTCAGAATGAAAATAAAGAGAGTATTTCTAACTATTATTGGAGTGTATGTACCAGAAGAAGAAACTAGCAAATTTTGCAAGGAACTACAGAACATTTTTGACGAAACAAAGCCAAATGATTACTTAACGCGGTTTGAGTTCCGCGGCTGCGATTTCAATGTCAGAATTAGCCGCAAACCAATAAAGAACATACCTAATTGGGACTGATGGCAGACAAAAAGTGATAACAGAGAAGAACTTGGAACTTTTGCAACCTTCAATAATTTAAGAATAACATAGTTTCTTCTGAAAGACCTCCATAATTACCTTGAATTGACAGAGGCTTCAGAAATATTATAGACTATTTTTTAGTACATCAAAAGATGGTACCACGAGTCACAGATGTAAGCTTTAGTGTTTTTTTGACATGAGTACTGACCACTCCTAATACTCATGCTATGATTACCAGAAAGATGGGTTAAAACTACGAAACAAGAGTAGTATGTTAATGGCAGTGCTCCTAAAACGTTTAAAGTGCACTTGCTAAGAGACAAAGGAATCCAAACTATCTACCAAACTAGATTAACAAAGTATTTGTTGCAGAAAATAACAAACGAAAAAATTGAGGGGAATGGAATAATATTAAATATTACGTTACAAAAGCCGCATTGGAAGCTTTAGGTACAAGAGTTAGTTTAAGTTACCGGTTTGAAAATCTGTAACGAAGAAATTGAAACAATTATAAAAGAATGCCTACTTAAGATTTCTGTGAAGCAAGTCCAAAGACAAAATAAAATACAATAGGGAACAAAATCTAGCAAAGAAAGATAGTCCGATTAGCTCAACAACTCTGGGAAAGATTTGTCTCCAACTTAGAACATAACATACAATTCATGGAAGACAGAGGTCAGCATACAAAATTTTTTAACAAAGAGGGAGCCTATTTCCCAACCAATACAAAAGAGGAAGAATAGAAAGAACATTTCCAAAATCTATGATACGATAATAATGCCCATGAAGAAACATCAGACAAGAATATTGAAACCAACCAATGAGCTGGAGGTAGCAATTGCAACAATTAAATTAGAAAAGCTTGCAGACCAAATGAAACAAATTTAGAGCTGTTTTAGTAAGGTGATATCCTTGCTAACTTCTGACTCCAGCATCTTTTAAATATGTGCTGGTCAAAACATTCTACCATTAGAGAGGAAACGGAATGGTCAGCCCTGTCTATAACAAAAGAGACAGAAACAACTGCTCTAACCATAGAGGCATTAGCTTTTTAAATACCAACTACAAAATATTTGCTTACCAGTTCAAGCAACTGTCAAACTGTACTTCAACAAGAACAGAAAAGTTTCAAGAAGAAAGTATTAATCCTCAAACAAATTATTGAGAAATGCAGAAAAACGAGTCTAGAAAAACCCCATTTCTAAGTCGATAAACATAAGGCATATAACAGAGTAATAAGGCATACACTCTGAACAACCATGGAAAAGAAAGGAATAGAGGTAATAAAACGCAGATATGATGAAACTCTTCTATATGTGAATCTTCCAAGTACAAAGAGAAAGTATTTCAAAATAAATCAAGGAGTTAAACAATGGTGCCCACTATCTCCTACGTTGTTTATTATATATCTATGCACTTCTCTCAGAATGAAAGATCAAGTTTGGGCAGTGAATGAATGTCATTAGGAAATACACTACAATCAACACTTTCTTTTACATATGTAGTTTTGGTCCCCGATTGTGAAGATGACCTTCACAAGTTAACCTTTAAATTACAAAAAGAACTCTCGCATGGTCAAAGGGTCAGTGGTGGGTATGTGCCAAGAGAAGAAAAGGAGACCAACTGACAAAAAGCTGACCTCATGGATGGAGGTTAGTAAGGGCAAAGATTAGGGGAAAACAAATTGGGTTTGTTTTAGCAGAAGGGACAAGTGCTCATGAATTTGATTAAAGTAAATAACATCCTGATTTTGGAGATTATTATGGGTATGAAAGATTCCTAACTTGTATGTCTTAGTATCTATTTTCAATTAACAGAATAAGGAATACATGTTGTCAAATGTAATATATTTTATTTTATTTATATTTTTGTGCAATATGATCTACTAAATGTGATTATGTAATGTTATATCTCCATGCCTAGTCATGTTCTTTCATTCTTTGAGCGAGTTTGTTCTATGTAAATATAGTTGCAGATATTACAAGCGTGGGCATAGACCCAATATAACAAGACAGATGGAATTGGGCCTTTTGTATTGGCAAATGTTTTGTAAATCAAGTGTTATTTGGAAGGTAGTGCCGAGACCACCTGATTATTATTTTCAGAGAGAGTTCCTACAAATGGAATAATGAAGTATGTGGGTATGAAATGTTTTGGATAAGTGTGAAGATAGTATATTTGCAGATATCTGGTTCTTTTGGTTCATACATCTATCATATTACTGTGGTAAGTTCATCATGGCTGTGTGTTTAGTTCTTTTTTGTTTTCAAGAGGTAAGGGTATAGAAAATAAATGATGTTCCATAGCATGAAAGGCTGACTGTTAGTATGAAGGGGATGTTCTGAGGTGTCAAGTATAATTATGTCTGTTTGGGTGGGTTATCCAACTACATTAAATACATGGCACTGTGTGGTGACATCCAGGAAGTTTAATATTGTTTGTATTTTATTTCAGTAGTGAATTTAATGTGGGAATGTAGGGGAATTAATGTGCTGTGTGAAAATATCTAGGTGTCGGGAAATGTCGTTTACATTTATGTGCCAATACAGGAGTTTACTGCGAGTTTTTTTTTTTTTTAGGTAATAACTGTTATTGGATAGAAAAAATAAAAAGCTCTTATACTGCACAAATGATTATAAGCTCTAATGAGACAGAAAACACTAACTCTTTTTTATTGACATTTTATCTTCAATACAACTATTTTTATTCTTTTTTCCAACTGACAATTATAAAACTTTCACATTTTTTCTATGACAAACTAAAAGAGGTAATCAAAATGCTGGAGAATATCTCCAAAAGGTAGTAATATATAACAAAAATCATACAACAACAAATATGCTGAAACAGAAAATGTATGATAAAACTATGAATATGATTTGCAACTCTAAAAAAGTCTTAAGAAATATTTATACATGAAGCCATACAACAAATATTTTCTTATCTTGACTTAAGATTAACAGATCAACAATCAGAGCCTAACTGTTGTAGTTCTGATAATACATAAAGAATGGCAAATTCTATACTTAAACACACCATCCAGTAGCTCCCTTAAAACTTGAAAGTACTGTACAAAAACCTCCAAGATGAGTAATGTACGAACTCATCAACTCAGAATAATTTTTCTATTTGCAATCATTTCTCACCTTCATTGTTTTGCTGCCTCCAAACTGTACTAGGATTGACTTTTCTTAATTTTCAAAATGGGTATAATGGCAAAAATTCAAAAATGCATTTCAAAGCACTCTTAAGGCATTCATCAAGCCACTTGTAAATGCTAAGTCAACAATCATTATGATCATACTTTCCACTCCCTCCCCTTTCAAAAATTTTCAATCAATCCTAAATCAGTTTCACCAGATTACAACTTGTTATCCAAGGAATAAATAATCAAATTCAATCTTCAACCCAGTTTCAGTCAGTATTTGATAGTATGAATTTTGTTTAGTTTTCTTTCGTTTTAGGGAGTAATTTTATAGTGAAGTCACCGGTTACAACACTTAACCCAAACCACACAGTAAAATTATTCAACTGAAAATATAATTATTGTCCATGGAATTAATGAAAACAGTGATTGTAGGTGACTTTCACCTCTTCCGTACATATAGTAATGCTATAAGGGAACGTGATTCCCAAAGAAGTCTTACATACCACAAAATTTTAATAATGGGCTTGAAAAAAGATAACCCTGTGATTCTAACCAACAGCACATTGTAATCTAATAACACAGAGAAACAATACAAAAGGCTGCAGATGCAGCTACACAAAACCATGACAATTCACACTGCGCTCAGGCCAATACAGAAGGATCTGTAGGAGTGGATGGTGCAAGGTCTTTAGGAGGTTCAGTCTGCATTTCATTGGTGCTGTTACCAGCCCCACCAACTGGGGTCTGTGATGAAGCAGAACTGCTACTTGGGCTGGGAGGAGATTCCTTATTTGACTGGCCTTGAAGGGGATTTGAAGACGAAAATTGTATCCGTAACTTCTCATAACGGATGCGTTCCTAAAAACAAAGAAAATTATTTTATTTTTAGATTATTTTCAGTCTATTGAATACACAAAATTCATAACCAAAATGATGAAGTCAACTCATCTTTACTATTGTACAAATTAGTGATAAAAAGAAATAGGATTTTTGCATGATACATTTAACCGATTTCTCCCTCCTCCTTTCAGTACATTACCTAAGAAATCATATAACGGTACATGATTCAAATATTGAGGATATATAATCTTTCAGAGAAGCATTTAAAGCATATGAAACCCAGTAGCTGTACTTTGTATCTCCTACCGTGCTCGTAT
This sequence comes from Teleogryllus occipitalis, assembly GCA_011170035.1. Lineage (NCBI taxonomy): Eukaryota > Metazoa > Arthropoda > Insecta > Orthoptera > Gryllidae > Teleogryllus > Teleogryllus occipitalis. The sequence goes on along the minus strand of BLKR01004271.1, from coordinate 80,328 downwards.
GTATTGAATGGTAGCACCGAAACTAATGTTCTCGAAATAAGAATATATTGCTATTTTGCATAATATATAATAATTTAAGAGAAGACATAAAGTAAAAATCTGAATATTCAAAACATTACATATACATATAGAAAGACTGTAAAATATACTCTTAACATATTTTTTAATAATCATGTGCATATGTCAATCTTCATCTGCATATAACAAAATGGCAGTCACTATGGTTATAAGTCTCTCATTTATTTTATATCTTTTGAATAAATTCATCTAGAAGGCTCTGGTTTTCACTAAATGGTAGAGAAAAGTTCATTTTTTAATGCTACTTGCACTTCTGTGTCTACATATGAGGCAAGTGTGTTTTGTTTACTTGTTACCATGATGGTTTCATAGAAGAATAACTTCACATTGATTTCTGAAAAATGATATTTTTGAACTCTTTTTGTCACTTTATCTCAAACTACATAAGTGATAATTCAAATGTTTATTAAGGAAAAACATGGTGATGTGCAAAACAAATCAAGATTCAAATAATTCAAGAGTAATTCACATTGGTTAGGGGAATAATTATTCATAATTTTAGTATTATTAATAGTACAATAAGAAAAATGTATATGTGGTAAATTAACCTCATTTTCCTCACATTCCACTGAATGAAGCTCTACTCCGCTAATCATATTTACTGATGATATGAAGGTGTTGCCACTAGAAGTCAATGTGCCAATTTCCTAAGCAATTGTCATTGCTTTAGGTATCTTCAGGTTCAGGAGAATTATTTGCATAAAACTTTCTTGAACCACAGTATACTTAGATAGTATATTGCAGGCAACACCCCACATTATCATATTAATGCGCCACAGCAACAGAATTCATGTGTTTACTATCCCAGTAATGTCGTAAAGGTTTGCGTAATATGTGAGATTTTAAGGTGACCAATAAATTGCTGAACTTACCACAAAATGATACAGTGTTATTACTGCCTCATCCAAATTAGAAACCACATTAACTTTTGGCCTCAGTTTAACACTCCTAACATTTCTAGGTATTGACAAACAAAATTACAAAAGCATTTTTTCTCAGTACAGCATTTTTAAGTATACAGTGAAACCCCTATTTTACGCCTCTCCGCGAACTGGTCAAAAAAGTGTAAAATCGAGGAAATTATTTTTCTGCACAGATTTTATTCCAAAACACAAAATTCTAAAAACACACAACACATTGAAACTGGATACATTAAACAGATTTTACCCTTAAAACATGACTCTATATGCAACTTCACACAATCACTTGTTCACCCAGTCCAAAATCGACATTTGCTTTTCATTTTCTAAATGTTTTAGAGCATAAAGTTTATTTTCAATTTCACTGCATGAAATTAACACATTTTCATCCACACTAAATTGTTGAAAATACTTTCTAGCTGTGTCAAGTCCTCTAATGGCTTGTATAAATGTAACCTTTTCCTCATCCTCCTCTTCAGCAATTTCCTTGTCTATAGCAGAAGATTCTTCATCCAGAATCTGGTCAACAGATTGAATCTCACAAGTTAATAGTTCATTGTCCACGGTTACATAATCTTCAAAATCACAGTCATAGTCACTTATTTTCAAAGAAAGCCAGTCTTGCATTTCATAGGAAGTTAAAACTGGAAGGACAATATTCTCCATTTCACTATCAACTTGAAATCCACAGTTTTTGAAACAATTTTTAATTGTTTCAGGAGATATTTCTCTCCAAGCTTCAGCCACAAAATGTAATGCTTGAAGGATGTTTAATTTCAGTTTAGAAACATCTTCAATCATCCCTCCATCTATCATCGCAACTGCTTTCCTTAATAATTGCTTCCTATAATAGCACTTGAAAGAGTGGATGATGCCCAAGTCCAGTGGCTGTAATTGGCTGGTGCAATTTGGAGGCAAAAATATAATCTTTATATTTCGCAGCCCACTGGTTTCCTTCAGATGAGCAGCACACTGGTCAATGAAGAGAATAATTTTTCTGTTCTTGGCCCCCATCTGCCTGTCCAACTGTACAAGAAACTCTTCAAAAATTATCCCAGTCATCAAGGCTTGCTAATTTGCTTTGTATTTCATCGGTAACGTTTTAATATTTTTGAAGCATCGGGGATTTTGGAACTTGCCGATAACTAACGGAGGCAATTTCTTGCTACCGTCGGCATTTCATGCCAGTAGCACGGTGATCCTCTGTTTGGATTTTGTGCCTCCATGGCATGCGTCCCCTTTAAAAGCCAGCGTTCTGTAGGGCTGGAGATTGAAGAACAATCCCGTTTCATCTGCGTTGAATATGTCCTAAAAATTCATAGCCCTCCGTTAAATGACTAATTAGTTGCTTCCAGTCAGAAACGGTGGCTGGATCCACACTCGCGCTTTCTCCTGACACTGTTTTGTATACAAGATTCTGGTGCTTTTTGAACCGGTCCAACCAGCCATTGGACGCCTTGAAATCTTCTAATCCTAGGCGTGTTGCTATATGTAGCACCTTTTCTTTCAAAAGACTCCCATCTATTGCTAAATTCGAGGTTCTCGCCTGCTTGAACCAACTAGCGAGAGTCGTTTCTAACTCTTCCATTGGCGAAATTTTCAACGATTTTCGAGACTTCGAAAACGAAGGGCCGCATTTCGAATAGCATTTTTCAATTTTTTCACGCTGCTTCACTATTGAATTCAGAGTGGACACACTCAGACCCATTCTGGTGGCGAGGCCTATTCGCTTCCCGACGTGAGCATCGACTTGATCTAAAATATGGATTTTGTCTTCGATGGTAAACGACTTGCGTTTCTTCTCCATGTGCAAAAACATTTTTTCCATCATAGAAGTCCAAAACAGCAATCGGCGACAAACACTATAAAACACACTCAGAACGGAACACACTCAGAATGCAACACGTAGCGTATATTCCCAGGACGTCACTCAAAGAACCAACCAAAGCTGAACACTAATCACAATATAAAGGACCTTCCATCTCCCATGCACATTTTTTGGGGTGATTATAATACAATAAATATGTTTATATAAGAAACATAAAAGACTGTATCATGAAATTCATATTTTAAAAACATTGCGCGGGATTGGGCAGCATAACTGCCATCTGATGGCGGATGTATGTCATAAGAATCTGGCAACCGTGCCTATTGTAGCACCTTCCAGTTTTATCCCAATTTTGATGGAGAGTTCAAAGGCCGTGATGATATACTATGATTTTTAAATTGGATTTAAACATTAATGCGAATTTTAAATCAGACAGTGGCACTTCAACATTATGAGCTCGAAGGAGAGGAAGACGTTGTCATCCAACCGGAAGCTCCAATACCAAAAATATAAGTCGTAACGAAGCTTCTGATTGGATGACAGTGTCCCCTTCTCTCTCAACAGCGAATAGCAAAACACATAACATTTATATGTATCCCCTCCACTTTCACCGACATAGACATTGCCTCCTTTTCTTTCAGAACGTCCGTCTAAAATCCGAGACATGCTGTGCCAAAATCTTAATATCGGGGTTTTAGGATGTAATAGAACTTCACAAATCAGGCGCAAAATCGAGGAAAACGTATAATCGAGGAAAATTATACATTACTTATATGGATGTTTTGCCAGGACCACTCATTTATGACGTAAATTCCGGGAAAACGTAAGATCGAGGAACGTAAAATCGAAGTTTCACTGTATAACATTTTCCATTCACTATCTCAATTATGGCAGTTTCTTACTTAAATTACTTTCAAAATAATTTTTGCACAGAAATAAAAAAACAACAACTCTGGTCTCTCCAGTAAATAACAATTTCCTTAATTATTGTCCATTTTCCAAATGTTGCCCCCTGCAATTATACAACTGGTCAGTTTGCAATTGCTGCTAAGAATTAAGAAAATCAGACTGAGATAAATATTGACAAATGTAATGCAAAATATATTCAGGTTTAAATAAGCTCCCTTGCCTGAGGTGATACTGAAGGTCGCAGACGCCGAACTGCTTGAGCAAGATGCTCTCGTGCCACTGCAGGAGGAGGTCGAGGGCTATTGGAGGAGGGTTGAGATGGCAAAGACACCAAGTGCTCTCGAAGAGCAAGGGTAGCCGCTTCACGGATCAAAGAGGCCAGATCAGCACCAGAACATCCCTCTAAATCAGCGCTTTCTCCAAGAGTCTGTAGAAGCAGAGCAGAAATTGGAAGAATTAACACCATGTCATATGGATACTTACCTCAACATAAACAAAGAAAAAGAAATAAAATTTTACATTGTGATTCAGATTATAAAATTGTTACTCTACAAAATTGAACTTGTTACACCATTTTAAGAGATATGTACAATAACTTGTAGCAGCCATCGTAAATAAATAAATTTAAATCTATATTAATAATTTCTAACATGCACAGAAATTGAAAGAAAACTGCAGCCTCCGATCATGTGAAAGATGTTGATGGTTTCATTAGATATCTAGGAACTCACAAAAAATCAAAAAACAATGAAACCGTTTTAAGACTGTAATGTAAATATTTGATGTGTTATTCCACCTATTCTCATGCTGTACGTAGACTGAATTCCCATACTAAGTATGGCACAGCTGACAACACAGCTTTGCCATGTGACAATCAGGCGCTTCAAGGAAGAGGTAGCCTGCCATTAAATATTTGTTATTTACATGTTGAGTTTTGGAACAGGCCAGTGAGGCTTTCCCCAACCAGGTTCCTCACACCAGCACGACACAGCCCCAACATGGACAGCTCTAAGCACCCGACCGCTCTCCCAGCATGTTTGGTAGTGTAAGTGTGTGTATAAGTAATAGGTGGGGGTAGGACAAGGAATGGGGAGGAAAGATCGGGCATAGTCCGTGGCCCGTTTGGTACGGTACTGCTCCAGCATTCGCCTGGTATTGATAGGAGAAATCAAGGTAAACTACCAATCAGAGCATCCAGTCACTAGAATTCTCCTCTGAACAGCATCAGAACTCGACCCCGCTATCTGGCTAGTGTCAAAAATCCTGCCACTGCCAGGCTCAAACCCCAGGACCTCCCAGTCAGAGACACTGCAGCGACATCAGTTGATGCCCTAAGCCAACTCTCCCAGTATGTACTAGGAGATTCATTTATAGACAACATAGTAAAATACAAATTAGGTAAAAATTCCCCTCAATTTCACAAATTCATATACCATTAAAGGTTTGGAGATAAAATTTGCGATATTTGTGGTGAATGAAAGGTATTGGGGGAACTGTGCTCCGAGGGAATTTTACGAGCACAAACTATGAGACCCAGATGTATCAGGCATATTTTGGGGAAGAACCCTCGCAAACAGGCCACAGATGGCAGGTGATCTTCCCCTGCTCTTGCGCTCATTTGCTCTCTCCCCTCTATCTGTTGTATTAGGAGCTTAGAACTTGTCCTAGTTGACACAGGAAACTGCATAGAGACCCCCACAAGCTGACAAGTCGGCACAGAATCTCACCATCCACTGAGGGAAAACCTCGTGGACAGTCCTGACAAACTTTGAACATATGAAGCAGAAATGTTAAACATGAAACAGAGAAATTTAATTATATTGGAACTGGAACTTAAATATATTTTTGTAATAACGTTGTTATGCAGTCTTTACATAACTAAATGGAGTAACCTGAAGTTACTCTTAATGGCCAACATCCATTAAGGGTTTTAGTCTGTTGTCCATTAAGAACAATTGAATTTTTATTTATTTTTTCTTAAAAGAAGGTGGATTATAAAACTATTTTTAAAATTATTATATTTTATATTTATTATTATAAACAGCCAATATCTCAAATAATAATTATAAACGTCAGTTACTTTATCTATACCAAACTAATGACAATAACTATGAGTAAAACATACTGTGCAGGAAAACCTGGTAATTGGAAATTTTCTAATGAGATTCTACTGTAATTTGCTTCTACTGGGATCCTGGACTTCATTGACTAATCTCAGTCCATTCTAATTATTAAGAAAGTTAAAAGTTGCAATTAAAGTCTGGAATAAGCGTTTTTTGGAAAAGAAAAATGTGAAAGTGCACTTCATGATCATTGTAGCAAGCTGAAGAAATTACACATCAGTTATATTCCCATTCATGTAGGTATGTGATGCACCTCATGTTCAGCAAACATTGTTACAAAAACTTTCAATCACAGCATTCAAATGTACATCAAGTCTCTCATACACTTATTTTATGCACAGAATATTGTCTGGGGGAAAGATTATAAGGATAATGACAAGAAAATACTAATTTATTGAAAATGAAATGTAAAGTAAATGAAATAGGTAATTTCTTATGATTTGATGGTTTGATCTGAAAAGTTCAATTATAAAAGAAAAAAATCCTAGTTTACACACATTCTGTAGCAACTTTGCATAAAATTCTTATGATTGTCTGCAGCACAGAAGTGTTAGATGCAAAATTATATATACTAAATGCCTGTTGGAATACCTATAAAATTTTAGATGAATGGAAGAAGGCAACAATCCACCCAATATTCAAGCGAGGAAATGTGAGTGACTGTAATAATTACACAGGCATCAGTCTCCTGAATTTTGCACACAAGATCTATGCTAAAATCATTACAAGAAGGCTAAATAAAATAAACGACAGGCTTTTGACAGAAACCCAAAATGGAATCCGTAAAGGCTCAACTGTACATTTGCTCTTTAACAACTACTGAAAAAAGACGTGAGTACAATCTGTCTATATTCATCCTTTTTAGAGACTTCGAAAAAGCTTTTGATAGTATCCAGAAGCAAATGATGGTCTGTAATGCAATTAAATGGATACCAATTCACATGATAAATATAATCTGAAGCATATATTTAGAAACTAAAATTGTGTCCGTGTGTGTGTCCATGTGTGCGTGTGTGCGTGCGTGTGTCTATATAAAGCCATGCCATAAAAGAGTGGCAATGTACCATTTTGAATTGAATAAAAAAATTTTTAAACACAATTTTATTCGCAGATGACTAGATAATTTTTAGCACCTCACATAATAATCTCCATATTTCTGCCCATGACATCAGAGAATAGGTGAAAACTATAACCTCCAAATCTCATCAAAGAAAATGAAAGCCATGGTATTCCAGGGAAAAAATGTCAGATGTAAAATAGTAATTAATGATAATAGGGTTAAACAAGAAAATAACTTCAACTACCTCAGTTGCAATTATTCATACTATCAAAAAAATGATATTAATATACAATTTTTTACAAAATTTTACAAAACAATGGCAGTTCAAATGGTTATCTATGGATGTGAAAATTGTGCCCTCAATAGAACAGATAAGAGAAAAATAGAAGCCACAAAAATGAGATTTCTTAGACCTTTGGCCATTCAATACTGGACCATAAAAAGAACTTGAACATTGCAGACGAATTAAAGATCTCCAACCTAACTCAAAAAATAGACATACTACAAAAGAATTGGCATGATTATTTAATTAGAATGCCAGAAGATCTAATGCCAAAAACCCTCCACAACTACAATCTGAATGGGAGGAGTAGGGCCAGACCAATAAAGTGATGGAAAATACTCTTGAAGACAGAACGGGTCAATAGGTTCAACCCATAATGATGACGATCTCATTAAGCTATTCAACAATTTTCACCAATAGATTTAAAAAGAGGAAACTCAAGGTATATATAACATTTGTTGTACACTTCCTTTCCGACACGAGACATCATAATCCCTGCAACCCTCCATCAACGGTTATATTAAGTTTTGGCTTTCGAGTATTGTTAAGTTGTGCACCCATTCTGTAGACCATAGTCAATAAAATCTAATTCCAATTCAGCTCATTGAACAAATGTACAAAATGTTATTTATGAAGTAAATTACCCAAAATTAGGGTTATCATCAAAAGGTTCATTTACCTGCAAATCAACATCAGCAGCCAAGCGTGGTCTCGTTCCATTCTTAGTTAAAGCTCTGAGAATCTCAGCCCGAGCATCAGGGCCAGGCAAACCCACAAAGACTATTCGATCCAAACGTCCTGGTCGCAGAACAGCTGGATCAAGTATGTCAGGACGATTGCTGGCTGCTAACAAGAAAACTCCTCGCCGACCCTCCACACCATCCATCTCAGTCAGCAGTTGGTTGACCACCCGTTGAGTTGCAGAGCTGCCCTCCCCAGAAGGGCCCCCAGTACGACGAGGGCAGAGAGCGTCGAGTTCATCAAAGAATATGACACATGGAGCTGAATTGCGAGCACGCAGAAAGCACTGTCGAACAGCCTTCTCACTCTCACCAACATACTGAAACCAAGTTCACAGTGTAAGAACATTTCAGATACAACTTAAATAGTAACAACTACATATCTCACATACATTTTGTTTCCCAACAAAACACTTTCAATGAAATACTAAGTAATATTGTTGAATTTCTGTGCAATTTTAGAAAGATCAACTGTTACTTCATACCCAAAAAGAGTTTGAATAGAATTGCTTCACATTTTTTCATTGGCTAAGACTGCAGCTGGTAGAGTTTTTCTAATCCTTACTGGTCCAATTAGTAAATATTCTTTTTAATGTGGTATGTGTGTTTTTCCCACGATCCTTTTTTAAAAACTGTTCCAGCCTTCCACAATCCCTCAAATCTCTCAATTCTTCCTGCCTTTTTTTGTATATGATGTAATAGATATAAAAGCCCCACCTGACAAATTATTAATAATTTTCAAAATATTGGATATGGTGAGTGCTTCATTTCTTAGGGTACTGCTCCAGCATTTGCATGGTATTAATCAGAGAAACCATGGAAAACTATCAATCAGAGCAGTCGGCCACTAGAAATCTGCAGACAGTAGCTCAACTTAACCTAGCTATGTAGCTGGTGTTGAAAATCCTGACATCGTGGGGACTTGAACCTTAGGGCATTGTAGTCAGAGATACTGCAGTGACATGAATTGATGCCCTGAACCACCTAAGCACGTCTCTCCTTCCCTTCCTCTTCTCCTCCTCCATCACCTCTTCCACTTCTTCCTCACATCGCCCACCATATCCTCTTCTTTTTCTTACTCCTCTCCTTGTCATTTTTCCTTTTTCATTTCTGCCTCCTCCATTATCTAGATTTGTTTGTATTGTTCACAATTTGAATGTCTATCTCATTCTGAATGTTATCATTCTCAATTTAACGAGGTTGTTCTCTATTTTGTTTTCCTACGTGTCAATTTGAATAGTATTGGTCTCAATTTGAACTTCTTACCACATCACATTCTGTCCTGCTTGAGAAATAAACAAATGACTCATGTATAGACAATATTGGCAAGTAACCTGCTCGACACCTTTCATATCTGTCATATTTTAATTTTTCACACTTCAATGATACTGTTTGAATAATATCTATCCTTACATAACAAAGAGCTCAAATGAGCCATCTTTCTTTCTTTTATATCGACACCTTTCATATCTGTCATATTTTAATTTTTCACACTTCAATGATACTGTTTGAATAATATCTATCCTTACATAACAAAGAGCTCAAATGAGCCATCTTTATTTCTTTTATACCAAAGTACTACATTAATTCAATGATAATACGTATCTACCAGTATTTATGGTAAAATCAACTACATTTCATTCTTTAGCACATTTATAAACTAAACCAAAAATTACAACATAATACTTGCCACCTCTTGTAAAAATAGAGAAGATAGATGACTTCTAATAATATTATATTTGTATGCTATTCATGCACCAAAATAATATTTTAACTCTTTTCAAAATGAGCAATCTTAAATGTTGATTATTTGGCCTTGATTCTGTCTTGACATAAGTCTAGATATCTTTAGTAACTGCAAAACTTGATGAAAATATCTTTGCAATATATACTATCACAGTAACACACTTGCTTTTGTTCCATTTGTAATAAATTATTTACATAAGACATGCTCTAGATTAATAACATACATGTCAATTAATAACAGTACAATATTAACCATGGCAAAATGTGCTTTTTACGTGGATTACATTTGTTTCTACTTTCAGCAATATCGTTAAATTCACAGAACAATATTTTGAAAACAGCTTAAGCTAGATAAAGCTCAAGCATAAAGATGTTTGAAGAGACCTACTACACAGTCACTAAGAACATTCATACATACAGACACACAACACTCATCACTCACCATATTAAGAAGTTCAGGTCCCTTTACTGAAATAAAATTAATGTCAGCCTCATTGGCAATAGCTTTGGCAATAAGAGTTTTTCCACAACCTGGTGGCCCACAAAGTAACAAGCCAGCAGGAGCAGTAAGACCCAAAGCCTCGAAGGCATCTGGGTGACGAACTGGAGCCTGAGACAAAAATACGGATGGTAATACTATTTGAGGAAATACATTACAGTTAATAATCATAATCAAGGTAATATACAACAGTGTTAATATAAAAAAAATAAGTGAACATATTTTACAATTTAATAGTAATATAATATCCTTCACTAAATTGTAATTCAACAATGAGTAAATTAAAAAATTTCTTCATTTTAATTAGTTAACATGAGCCAAACCAGAAGATCACACAAAACTAAAAGCTCAATATGAAGTCTCACCAGAATGGCCATTTGCAATTCTTCTCTGACATCCCTAAGGGCACCAACATCATCCCAGGAGATGTCTGGCACTGTAGCAAAGCCCTCTCGTTTTGCACTCGGTTGAACATGCTTCAGAGCAACCTCAAAGTCCTTTTGAGTGATGAACATGTTCTCAAGCTGATTATCAGTTAAAGCTGGGAAGTGTGTATTCCACACATTGGCTGCAAGGGATTTTGTATGAAGTATTTCAGTTGCTGGGACAGGGACTACCTCCTCATCTAGTTCATCCTCCAACACCTGCAAGAGAAAGTGCTTACAGTCAAGAGCCGAACTAATTTCAATATGATGAGCCATTTATCAATATTCTTTTTAATTCATCATTTAAAAGCACTCATTAGCATTATGATGAAATGAAAGTAAATTGTTCAATTATTTATGTATATACCCAGGCAGAACATGTCAATGCAGGAAAAACCAGGGGACATCTTGGAAGTGACTATGGAAATACTGGAATATTTAAAAGGAACAGATCAAAGGTCTAAACTTTATATGTTGGCAATGATTATTATTTATATTGTGGTGCAATTATTTATACCTACTCTAAATAGGCAACTACTAACTAAATGATAAATTCTCATAAAATAAATTATCAGTTATCACCATCAAGCTATCATCCTATAGCTCTATTCATTGGCATAACAAAGGTCCATATCATTGTTGAATGTCAGCAAAAATTTTGAGTGAATACATGGATACATTATCTCAACATGATGCTGAAGGAACAAGTAATGTTAGAATACTATACCAAAAGGAAAATTTTCTGGTTCAAAGCAATGTAGATTTCAAAATTGGTTATCTTAATACATAAGGTTTAAACAGAAAACATGTCATCTTAAATGATTTTGCTAAAGATAGCATGTTCGATGCTGTATGTTTAAGTGAACACTGGTATAGGAGTGATGAAATTCAATTTAGTGAACTAGACAATTATACATTGGTGAACAGTTACAGTAGGATTCATCGTAAACATGGTGGAGTAGTAATATTCAAGAAAACATTTTTCATTTATCTGTAGTAAAGTCCATTTAGATCTTATTTCTAGTGAGATACATTTTGAATCAACAGATGTAATTATGCAAGAACTTAACAGACGAGAGACTTCACAGCTTCAGAAATGCGCTTTGTAACATCTGACTGTGTAGATGTATTGGCAGAACCTCCATACCATGGCAGTAATTTGGGGTCACTGAATTTAATTTTTTAAGTTCCCCACAGTCTTCCTGCAGATCTTTGAATTGTATATACTACAAAGAAAAATCGGATCAATCAAAGTGTGCTCTAAAAGGAAACAAAGTAAAAAAGGAAATTGGTTCACACCTGAATTATCTGTACTAAAAAATGAAGTATCTTGCTTTTTGGATTGTATAAGAGAGATCAAACTGAGCAATTGCGATCAAGATGCCCTATTGCAAGAAAGGAATATAAAAAAGCTGTAAATGAGACAGGAAAAATGAATAATCTGGCTTGTATTGAAAACTCCTGTAACAAATGCAGAGAGGCATGGAAAATAATAAATTCTGTCAATAAAAGTAAGATGGTGGAAACCATTACAATCTCTCCCAATGTCATTAGTGATCATTTTGCCAACTCTGTGGAGGATATTCTTAAGAGTCCATAATTTAGAGCCCTTAACTGCTCATAATTTTCTTGTATATAATTGTGTAGAGACTCAGACCAACTTCGCTTTTAAAGAAATAACTCCATATATTAACACAGTACACAGTAAGGGTTCAAAAAGTGTTGATATATACAACTTGTCCTGCATTCTTCTTAAAAAGTAATCAATACCATATGCCCTTAACAATACCCTTAACAGTGTGCATTAACGAATTATTAAATCAAGGAGTTTTCCCAGATGTGCTCAAAGTATCTAGGGTAGTTCCTGTTTATAAAAGTGGTGACTGAGCAAATCCCGGAAATTATCAGCCAATATCATTAACTGCTGTGTTTTCTAAAGTGCTAGAGAGTATTATGTATTCACAGATATGTCAACACATTGATCTTTAGAATTATTTAATAACTTGCAGTTTGGCTTTAGAAGGGGTAGGTCCACAGCGAATGCTACTGATTTTCTTAGGAAAAATATTATCAGAGCATTAGAAAATAAAAAAATTGCAAAGGCTACATTATGTGACCTTAGTAAGGCTTTTAATTGTGTTGATCACAATATACTCACATACAAGCTGTCATTTTATGGCATCAGGAATAGCAGTCTTCATTTAATTAAATCATATCTACAGGATCGTAAACAAATAGTTTATGTGGGGAACAAGTCCAATACAACTACAGTAAGATGTGGTGTGCCGAAGGGCTCTGTTCTTGGACCTCTGCTATTTGTTCTTATGATAAAAAATCTACCTTTGTGTGTCCCTACTAATACGACATTATTTGCAATCTTACAGCATTTTTTATTTCTAGTCTTGATTTCCAAACTTTACAATGTGAATCTGAAACTACTGTGAGTGAAGCTGCAAAATGGTTCAAAGATAACGATTTTGTACTTAATGAAAAGACACCTCGCAACATGGTTTTTAGTATGAGAGATTATCACTTAATGATAATAAAGATAATTTCAAATTTCTAGGGATGATAATTAACAGTTATCTTGGGAACCCTACATGGAATTCTATTCTGGGGAAATAGTAGGCATGTAAATGACATTTTACTATTACAAAAAAGAACTATAAGAATAAGGGCTAATTCATCTAGGTTCGAACAATGTAAACCCTTAGTTATTAAATTAAAAATACCGACTGTGATAAATGTTTATATTTACAATGCTTTATAAAAGAGAAATCTGTTGATACACAACACATATGACACATTCATACAACACAAGGGAATGTAATCACATTGAAGTGCCTTATCACAAGACTAACAAAAATCTCACAATAGTTAGGAGATCTTAGGATTAAAATTATTCCAGTTTGCTGAAGTTGACTGTCACCCCCCACCCCCACCCCCCAAGTACCTGTCTGGGACCACCTGGCCTGGGAACTTTTTGTTTGTATCTAGGCTTGTGTAATTTATACCGTAACTTATGTAAAAAAATTTTTTAATAAGGTATGAAACATATTTTAATGATTTAATATGTGTAATTATTGTCTTAATTTTTGTAATATCTTAACATTGTCCATTGCTTCAACAAGTTTAATGACAAATTTATTATTATTATAATCATTATCATCAATCATTTCAAGTTTCATCCATCATCATTCTTCTTTCATCCTTCATCCATTCATCAAGAGAAAAATTCTTATGCTTTTTCTCTTTATTGCCCTTGTACAATCTAAATAATATTTTAAAATACGATTCTCATAGAAAATTTTAATTTACATGTTTATCATTTATTAACATAATTACACATCATAAGGATTATTGTATTTCAAAAGAATCTCACCTCCATATCTTCATCAACATCAGGGGTTGACGATCCCTTTGTTGTTTTGTCTTTTGCAGCTGCATCTGAGCTTGTCACTTCAGCTTCAATACATACTTCATCCTCATCAATCCCCACTAACTTCGTCACAGAGGAATCAGCCTTTGCCGCAGGGGTCTTACTTGAACCTACAAAGAAATTCAATTGGACAGTGTGTAACAATACAATTATCACATCCAACACCCAGAATAGGTGAATGTAAAATTGTCCTAGCAAACTTTAACCCTCAACTGGTGTCTTGGTGCCATTCTGACCCACTCGAATTTCAAAGTTTGATATCCTGCCTATTTTTTAAATAACGTTGGTATGCTCTTTACCTTCAAATAACTGGCTTCTCTTTTTATTTGAGAAGTACTGTTGAATTTCGTACAGTTGTTTTGCAGTGGCATAAGTGAAAACATTTGTTGGGGTCACAGCGACACCACCACACCAGTTATACAACTGTGTTTGAAATGGTATCTTCATTAAAGACTGTGTATTGTGCTGTCGCGGACCATGATATCGCTTCCTCTAAATGTTTAGAAGAGGTGGAGAGTGATTATAGTGACACTGAAGACATACAAAATGGGAATGACTGAAGGCAAGAATTCTTGAAGATGCTGGCACCTCAACTTGCTGAACCTCACATGATCGTCGGACTTTTGATTGTGCACATACGTAGAGAAGTTAGTGGAACCTTCTCAAGAATATTGAAGAAATATACTCCTGATGCTACATGTTATCCACAAGGATAAAATCCCAAGAAAAGGAAGCGGTATGCAATATATGCCACAAAAATTAACGAAAAACAAAAACAATATTTGTGATATATGTTGCTGGTCCGTGTACCATGAGTGTCAGGCAAACATTTGTAAGGAGTGTCTATGATTATTTTTGCATTAAAGTTAATATTTTATTGTTAAATAAGTATCAGAAAATGATGATAATAAATAAGGCATAAAAAATGTATAGGTAAAAATGTGGTTTTATTTATGATTATATATCAGTAATCTGTCACAAAAAATGTAATTATTATTCAGTTAAGAAAAATATTAAATATGAATTATTTTAACTAAATGATTTTTAAAGTCCTATAAAAATGTGAATAAACATAAATAGTTTAAAATTAATTACAAATTTTCATAATAAAAAGAAAAATGGCACAGGGTCAAAATGACATCATAAGGCTGGTTAGGTAACAAAAACTCACCACGCCACTTGAGGGTTAACGAATTAGAATATTCTTTATTCAAGGTGTAACACCCCTTTTATCTTCTGAATTGAGAAAGTTTCAAAAAATTTCCTTCACACAATTATTGAAATACACTGGGATTACCTAGATACAACATATTTTGTTGTTGCTTTATTTTGTTTTATGAAGATGTACGGTCAACTTTGACATTAAATAAAACATGTATCAGAAACTTCTGCATCTTCCATAGAAAACAGGAAAGGCAAGAAGCACTTCAGAACAAATCTCACCAACCAAATCATCAGTTGCTTGTTGTTCGAAGATGATCATCTTCGCTCCAATTAGGTTTCATTCTCCCTTTGGTAGAGTTTTTATTTTCTTTAAAGAACTTATGGTATCTTCTTCTTTCTTTTTTTTTTTTTTTTTCCGTTATGGCCAATACCACTTTTTATTACAGCAATCGCTCTCTGTTAAAATGTGTTATTTCTGTAATGCAGAGTATGCTTTCTATAGTTTCCAAAACAAAATTTTGTTAATATATTGTTAAATTTTCCAAGCTCATCTGGAATTTCTATTTTCAAAAATTAAAAAGAGTGTTGATGATACAAAGATCGGTTTGAATAATAATTTAAGTAACAACAATTGGATTACTTAACTCATTTATTACCTGTGAATAAATGAGTTAAATAATTCAATTGTTCTTTGAATAAAACTACAATGAAGCAAATCATGATGAAAAACAGCATTCATGCCTCCCCTGCTGATAATTGTGTAGCTTTGGATAATGATAAATCAGGCTTCACTTTTGATTTGCAATGGTTTTACTAGTGATGTCAGTCATATTTTGGTTATCTTACGAATCCTTCCCAAGATGACACATCAATGAGAAAATGCTAGATGTACTCGTTTAAGATTTAAAATTCCTACTATATTAAAAAAGGACCATATTTTGTAACATATAGCAGGAGATATTGTAAGGTCAGTCATTTAAAAAATTATTTTTCTGCTTGTCCAGAAGCAGTTCTGAGAACCAAAAACTGTAACTGCTTCACAGAATTCACACATTTATTTGATTCAGAGAACAGAAGTGGGCTGATGCTAGAATCCACAATATTAAAAAAAAACAGGGTCTTTATTTTATCTCACAACCTGTGTCTGGGAGCACCTGATCTCGTTTTGACAATTTGGCAAAAACTTGAAATAACTTTTGCATCTCTTTCACTTTAAGCAACCCTCTGGCAATCACATGCCCTTGGGATAAGGGATGGAGAAATGCGTCTATTTTAGTTGGAAGGAAGAGAAAGCACTTCTTCTGTCTGTAGTAAGTCACTCTTTCAGTCATCCTCCTAAGAACTTGCATACAGGAAATAATCTCCTAAATTGACATTTTAAGGAACAATATTATTTATTTGTATTTTTCTGATCCTGTATTTTCGCATGGACAACTTTACGTATCATTCTTAAAGAGTTAAAAGCTTTTCAAATATTTTTGTGACTGTCAAGGAAAGCGAAAAGCTAACTGAGAAGCAAGGTTGTCTAATTACTTCAAATGTTTTTAAGGAATTGTTGTGAATTGTTCAAAGAAAATCTGTCAATAACTGAATAATTCTTTACCTAAAATATGTTACAACCATCAATTTTAAAGTTTATTTTTATTTGCTATTTTCTAGGTACCTTGGAAGTTACTTTTATACATTTTTTAAACAAATAAATATGTTTCGTTAACAACTTTCCCTCTTAATATGGAAATGGAAGGATAAAGAAGAGGATGGAGTTCAACATGCGAACGTTCTCCCCCAGTACGTAGATGTATGATATAGAGTACGCTAGTACTTCTAAATTTGTGTATGCCATGATGTTATTAGATTTTAGTTGTTTATAGTCCTGTGATATTTTTCTAATGTTCTATCTTTATAATTGTATTTCTGTATTTGTGTATGGCATTATGCTGTTGAATTTAGGATGTATTTACTCCTGTAATTGGGGTTTCTTGCTGGCCTTGTGTTAGGTCAAACTAATGAATAAAGATTTTCTTATTCGTTTAATTTCCAGGTTTCAAGCCTTCAGGCAAAGTGCATTAGTAATTGAGTATACCTAACAACAATGATGATCATGACAATAACAACAACAACAATAATAATAATAATAATAATAATAATAACAATAACAACAACAACAACAATAATAATAATAATAATAATAAAATTCGTAACACACAATTTACTTTTTGAAAGTTTTGCATCTATACTTTAATACACTCAAGGGAGCTCATACAAATTAAATTGAGTCTTCTACGTTCAACTCAAAGCAACACAAAATACATATATATTAAACCAAATCTGCACAATAAACTCTTACCTGTCTCATTGGGTGTATCTCTATCCGAAATGTCAATGACTTCCATGCTTTCATTTGTTTTATTTTCAGTAACTTCCTTTTCAACCTCCTTTTCTGTTTCAGTCTCTTTTTTGGCTTCCTGGTCAGCTTCCTTTTCCACATCCATTTTGGTCTCTTCCTTCTCCTCTTTGTTGACTGCCTTTTCTTCAGATGTAGAGGCCTTTGTCTCATCTTTGATTTTTGCCTCACTTTCATCATTTCGCTCCTCCACAGTTGCAGTCTTTCCATTGTCTTTGGTTGCTTCAGCTCCTCCATGGTGAGTGTCATCTAAAACCCTAATTCAACAGACAACCATATTTTTCTTACTATTTGCAGTGAAACTTGTTGAAATGATCACCTAAACCAGGCACCTTTACTTCACAGCCACAACTCTCACTGGAAATTTTGAACTGTGGCATAACAAAAAGCAAAAAAGTGGTGATAGTACCTCTTGCAAAAATAAATAATCAAAACAATGGATTCTTTTTTACAAAAATGGGAAGAAAAATTGTATGGAAAGAAGAAAAAGAAGAAGAATTTGATTGAAACATTCAAGATCCTGCACGGGCATTACAACTTCGACCTTAGCAGCATCTTCCGGTGATCTGTAAACCCTACAAGGTCGTAGTATGAAATTTACAAAAACTAGGCATAATTTAATGCAACACAATATTTTGGGGGTAACCAAGTTATCGATACCTGGAATGTACTACCTCAGAACGCAGTAACTGCACCTAATCTTCAAGTTTTCAAAAGGACTTATGATCATTGCTTTAGTGAAGCAGGTCATGGACCCCAGTGGTCAACATACTATCTTTTTATTTTTATTTTATTTTTTTATACTTTTTCTTTGGTTCATCAATGTTATTGATTGTGATATTGATATATGATAAATATAATATGAAGTATTGTGGTAAGTTAAATATAAAATAATAATTATATAAATGCTGATTCAGGCTACATCAGATGTATTATAGCCTGTAAATTACTTTTTAAAAAATTTTAAAACTTCACCAAACATTTTTGTTAAATTGAATTGAACTGAATGCACCTTGTGTCAAAATGTGGTAGTTTCTGACAAGTAGTGCACAAGCTCTTCTAGCATTGCAAAATTAATCTTTTAACTTGGTGAATTGCAAATCAACTTCTGAATTTGCTGCAACAGCTTGATGCTGACTGATTTTAAATTATTATTGCAATCTCTACTGAAGAGGCAAATTTTGCCCACTTCCTGAACGGCTGCTCCTGGATTAGGTTCGAGATTGCCAATTATCAGTAGCACCGTTAACGTGGTTACACACGGGGATGTTGTTCCAGCAGCTGTCCTGTCCCTATGAAATGATGCCGAGGGTGTTGGTGCAGCACACAAGGAAAAGCAAGTTGTCGCATAGTTGTCAAGTGATCCAAGCGAAAGAGAGTTAAAAGTGACTGGATTGCACTTTGAGAATCACTACATATAAACTACTCATTGTGACGCACCTGATTCTATAGATTTCTGGGCTTGCAGTACAGGGAACTTCTCAGCAGAGAATACACTATAGAAATGGTGAATTTTTAATAAGCTTGAGGCTGTTCTACAGTAAAACTCACATGCCACATACAAGAAAGAATGGCCAGGATAAGTTGCTCTCAACTCATTGAAGTGTTTCAGATATTTTGTGGGTGCAGTTGAAGATTTAGGGAGGTTGGACAGACTAAATGATTCAACACAATTTCCTGCAAAGCCATCAACCAACATGACTTTCATTTGTTTTTCGACCTGTCAAATTGGTCCTTTCTTGAAGTATTTCATCAAGTCATTGACTGTGATATTGATATATGATAAATATAATATGAAATATTGCAATATGTTAAATATAAAAATATATTTATAATCAAATCAGTCATGGATTAAACAATCAACTCACTGAAAAAACATAAGAACCAGAACTGGAATTTATACCATAGGACTAATTTGCCATTTTTCTGTCAAAAATACAAATTTCTCTGAAATGAGGTCAATGATATTCTGCACAGAGACAGGAAACAGTATGAACATAACATTTCTCAAGGCAAAAACAAACAATTATATGCTTACATCTGACACCCTCCTTTGTTGAATACATGCAAGCTCTTCAAACTAGCTCCCACGCCATTATCTTGGACCCTGTTCTAATCGCTGAAATGTTTGCCACGAAATCTCTGAAATTCAACACAATTGAATCTGATGGCCCACTACCAGCTCTACGTGGCAACTCAGCTACCAATCTCCTTGAAAACATGGATTTCCAAACAGATGACATAGATAAAATTCTCTCCCAGCAAGATTCTAACATTGAAGTGTTCACTTGACCTGGTGAACCAGGCCTGGATGCTATGACTGGTGAACGAAAGGAATACTTGAGAGCCCTCCCTGCATCCCCCTGTCAGGACATGGACCAATCCACCTCAACAAGTGCTTAAGAAAGATTTCACTGTCTTTTATAAGAAGAACTCTCAATTCAGATTAAGAACTGCACCCTTGCACAAATTATTCACTATTTCAGCACTCTCTTTTGTTATAGCATTAAAAGTTCAGTATATCTTAGTCCTACCTAGAAACTGCAGCTAATGCTGCTTCCCGAGTCAAAGCCTGAAGATCCGCACCCACAAAGCCAGGGGTGCACTTTGCAAGGGCATGTAGGTCGACATCTGGTGCAAGACGCATTGAACGACACAGGATTACCAGGATAGCTTCTCGTGCACGAGCGTCTGGTATGCCAAGCCGAATTTCACGATCAAAACGCCCAGCTCGGCGCAATGCAGGGTCAAGAGCTTCGGGCCGACTGGTAGCACCCAACACCAAAACCTTTTGCAGAGAAATAAATACTTTAAACTCAAACAAATCAACCAATTTAAATACAGACATACATTACTTTATTAAAAAGGAGTTATTATTACTAAACATTTATATTGCTAAACAGTTATTACTAAATATGCGATCAACAACAATTTCATTTTTGCCAAGGTAATGTAGAAATTTTCTATAGGGATACTAATGCATATAAAAGATTTTTATCAGAAATGTTTCAGACTTGCAGTACTTTTAAGACCATCCAACCTAGCATGTTACTGAGAAACAAGGTCATATACAGGATGTCCCGGAAAGAAACACCAAAACTAGTTAGATACCAGGTGCTTCCAGAAGGGTGCAAGGAGCGAGTTGCAAATTGTTAGTTATGATTATGAGATCCTGGAGCAGCTGAAAGACATGGGGGCATCCCAAAACCAACAGAAATGTCATCTGGGTTCAGGAAATAAAAATAAGCAAATGAATTGACTGTGCAGCAATCGTAGGAAAAAATTGTCTATATTTACACTGAAACTATTGTGTCATGTTTGTTATCTTAAAAGGATAAACAATAAAAAAATGTGTTTGTGGCTTCATTAATTTGTAAAAAATATGTTATTTCTACTTCCATATTTTGTCATGACAAATTTACCAATAGATATGCAATAGTCTAATAATTTCATGTGAGAGTTGGATTGAAAATTTGGAAGAACTTCCTTTGTCCATTATGAGGTAGCTTAGAAATCTTTTTTCTTGTGCAATAAAACTTGACTTATCAAATTAACACATGACAATAAAGTAATAATGTGGTACAGTTAATAACATTTTCACTATTATTCTCGAATGATGTGTGGTCTTTGTGAAATGATAATCACAGGAATACTCGCTCCTACGTCCTCACGTTAATGCATACCTCGCCAGCACCCAGAGGCACGGTAGAATCTGGTCCCGATCGGCCCAGCTCATCCAAGCAGGAAAGGAGCTGTGCAACAATACGACGCTCCATCTCACGTTGAGCACCAGCACGAGGAGGGGCCAGGGCATCCACTTCATCCAGAAAGAGCACACAGGGGGCAGAACGAGCTGCTTGATCAAAGAGGTCACGCACACGGGCCTCACTCTCGCCTGAAACGCCAGCCACCAGCTCAGGCCCCGCAACACGCAGCAGAGGCAGGCGCAGTTCTCCAGCTACTGCACGAGCCAGGAGAGACTTGCCACAGCCTGGTGGCCCATGCAGCAACACGCCACGTGGTGGTGGAACGCCCAAAGTTCGGAAAATCTCGGGGCGTCGAAGGTGAGCCAGTAGTCTGCCCACTTCCTATAAACCCACACACAAAAATAGTTTAAGGCTTCCGTCCTGACAATAGAAAGGCACGGATTTGGTTCTCAGTGATGTCAAAATAGTACTCTGTGAAAGTCCATTTTTAGCCATTCTATCTGATATTCATGTATGTTTCCACCACACTGGCCATCATAAGTTTTACAGACTATGGTTAGCTAAAATAAGTGTTTAATTTCGTTAATTGAACTCCCGTTTTGGCAGTAGCGTTACTTATTGAACTGCAGGCATCACTTCACCAGCTCACCAAAGTGGCGTAAGAGTCCACTATGAAATTGGTAAAGGTGTTGGGGATCCCTTTCCTGGACAGAGCCCACCAAATAGCTGTGTGAAGAACTGAGTCGGATGCTTTGGATGTATTTAGCACTTGCATCCCTGTTTTTCATGTCACAAACTGCCTTGTGAAGAATTTGAACATTCGTGAAACAGCCGAGTTCCGGGACAAAACCTTCTTGGCATGGATTGAACTTCATCATGGATCAAATGCATTTCCTCACAATACCCCAAAAGATGGCACAGTGAAGAACCAACTGAAGCAATCAGTGGGAGTGAAGAACCAACTGAAGCAATCAATGTTCAAAACATTGATTTATTGACCTATTCAATGTGTTCATAATCGAACACATGCATTAATTGAAATTTTGAATTTAGTGGGTTAGCTCCCTCTCTCATTGGATGCCTCAATTGTGATGGGGCAATAGTTAAAGAGGAATTTACTACACATAAGAACATGATTTATCCACTTTTTCTTAACCAGGGCCCAGCCATAACTGTGTCACTGTCACAAAATTACAATACTTTCTCTTTTTACGAAGTGAAAAAAATTAGAATGAGTTATTAATAGCACAATTTGTTTGCCCCCTCCCATGAATATTTTTGAAATAACATTTGATTTTAATAATTAAATTTGTTTAAAGAATTGTCACCCCAACCGTCTCCTGGGTGGAACATAATTCCGGGTGTAATTGCATCCCACAACGGGGTGGTGAGAATTGCTTGATTTGAATGTTACCACTCCCTTACCTCCAAAAGGTCGTCGACGCCGCCGATGTCGGCGAAGGAGACGCCGGGCTCCTGGGGCTCGACGGCGAGCGGCGGGCCGGCGGCGGAGGCTGCGTCGCGGCGCCGCTTGACGGCGGGGCTGTCGCGCGGCCCGGGGCCTGGGCCTGGGCCCAGGCCTGCGCCTGTGCCAGTGCCTTGGGCTGGGGTGGTGGTGGCGCTGGTGGTAGTGGAGGAGGCGGCGGACGAAGGCCCGCTGGGGCGCGGGCGCTTCGCCTGGCGCGGCGTGGACGACGCGGCGGGGGTGGCGGCCGGCCACGGGCGCATGGGCGACGGCTCCCCGCCGCCCGGCCCGCCCGCGCCACCCGCGCCGCCCCGCGGGGCGCCTGCGCTGCTGCTGCCGCCAGCCGCGCCCGCGCCGCCGGATCCTGGCCCCGGCCCCGGGCCCGGCCCCGCGCCCGGCCGACCCCCCTGCGAACACACCACACACTGCTACAACAGGCACCCGGCAATACTCGCACACATTTTCGAATGTTCTGCTTTTCATTAACATGTTTCAGGTCTCCAAGCACGACCACATTATGGGATCTCGAAATGATGAAATATTACGAATTTTCGGAATTCGCGCCATTCCTTCGCCGGCAAAGGAGCGCCATGCAGGGGACATATGAAGAAATAGTTGGGAGAAGGAAGGAAATACGCTTCGTGGTAAGGGAGAACGAACAGGCAAGATAGGCACTTTCCAAGAGAGCAACACGCTATTTTTACGTGCATTCGACATTACGCCGCTCATTAGATCTTTCGAACTTATAGATTTGAAATCGTCCCCACAAACCTTAAAAGTCCTTCGCACTGCATTCACCAAAATTCAAACCGCGGTGCGCCGACGCGAATCATCACAAGTCCTCCTGTTGGTACGCATCGGTAGCGGAACGGGAAGTCCAACAAAGCAAAAATGTCCGGGGCAAGAAAGCGAGAATTGTGCTGTGCTGTCTCGGGAGGACAGGGTGCAGATTTTTAAATACCCCGCCCTGATAAGAGCCCTCAAAATATATTGTTAAAGAGCGATTTTCCTAAGGATGAGCCAAAGTGACAGCTAGTGCTGGCAACATAACTGAAGGTTCTGTGGTCGTTGTGCCGTTGAGCCCATTAGACTCCCTCCCCGTATTCGTTCGTTCGCAGTTGGCTAACTTGTATATGCCTTCGACACTTCCTTTTGTGGTGTCCTCCGACAAAAATATAGTGTGCTGCGAGAAATAATTGATATTAGGAAGTGCAGTGTTATGTGCTCTTCTGTAAAAATTATTTTTTTCTTTATATATTACATTGAATTTACTTTGTGTGTGATAAATATTATATTTTAAAACCGAGACTTGAATGTGAGATGCGTACCGGTGCACGTTTCCGACTTAAAATCATTTTTCTTTCTATTTACAATCGTGGCAGTTTTCTTTTACTGATTGTGAGAGCATGTTAAGAGATTTTCCACATACGTAATTAAATTTAAATATTTCCCGGACTCACATACGTGCATATACCTCAGCGAAACTCTTGGACTTCATAGGGATGTTTTTACAGGAGCCATTAGCACTTTACGAAGAGTCGTGACTGAACAGCTGTCGCGGCGGAGGGATACTTCTCTGAAATACATGTGACGTTCACTTGTTTTCGCGAACTGTCACTTTGGCTCATCCTTAGGAAAACCGTTCTATAAACGCGTGTCGTGGAATAGCGCTCACCAACTGTCCGACGAGCGAGGGCATGGCGCCGCCGGGGCCGACGCCGGGGCCGGGAGTCGGCGGAGGGCCCAGGGAGGGCGTGGGCAGGAGGCCCGCGGACGAGGACGAGGGCGCGTTGCCCCCGCGACCCTTGGGGCCGCCGCCGCCCCCGTCCTCTTCGTCGCTGCTGATGTTGATGAGCTCCTTGTCCCCACCGCCGCCCGCCTCCCCGCGCCTGCAACACGACCGGTCAATGGGCACAGGGCAGCGCTCGGGCCGCGCCGCGGGAGGGGCGTCAAAAGCGAGGACAACTCCACGTAGCATTATTTCACACTTTTGCAATTTTCGGTAATTCAATGAGTTCAACTACAATGAGACATGCGCCATTTTTAAGCTACCTTTGCTCTATCCTTGGGGAAATTTAGAGCCACTTTTCATAATTTTTTCTCATAAATTGCATTAACTGCAAGCAGATGTAACGCAAAAACTGCTCTTAAAAATAAATAAATAAATAAATAAATAAATAAATAAAACGACGTTTTTAAAGAGCTGATTTTTTAGAACACATTTCATTTCAGAAAAAGACCTCGATGTTCAATATTGTATTTCTGCAATTTTCGAAATCACAGAGTTCGCCAATAATGCAACAAACCCCAATGTTTACCATCCTTAGATACGAAGAGTTAATTTAAAGATAAAACTTGGAGCAGTTTTTTGAGAAAATTAATGCTTAAAAATTGCTTATATTCCACGAAATCTATTCATTTTTGAAAAATTGTACATGACCTTATTTCAAGAGGTCTTTAAATAACAGATTTTATGAAGAAAAAATCTCTATAATGAATTTTTGAAATGAAATGAATTTTTATTTTACTTATTTTCCTCTTATCTTTCATATCTTACATCAAAAAAGTTTTAAAATAGAATTTACACGACACACAACAAAACGCTCAAAAACACATTGACTAATTGCTGCATATGGCTGATGTCGCTCAAGTCAATATAGTCTACAATCCACAAGAAGTGGTTCCACCCTTCTACAATAGTAAATTTTTGTTGTCACTCGGTTTTGACGCTTGCATGAGACAAGCTGTATAAGCAGATCTTAACATTACAAGATGCAAATCAACATTATTTGGTGTGGCAGAAGTATCAAAAGCATGAATACATCTGGAAAAAAACTACCTAACTAAAACTAAGAAAGCTATGGGAACTAGAGAATTCAGATAATATTGTTTCCTTACCAGAATCAGCAACATTTGTAACTAAATTACTGCATTTTATTGAAAGACTTTTTCAAAGAATTTACTGCAAAAAACTTCGTCTAAGGATTTACTTCTAAAAAAAAAAAATATTAAAAAAAAATAAATTTTAAAAAATAATAAAAAAATTTTTAAAAAAATCACCCCGTTTTGAACAATTCCCTTGCAGTTTTCCAGAGTTGAACATTCATTAAAAATTAATTTAATAAACAAGGTTAATGGTTTTACGGTATGCCCTAGTCTACCCTTACCAAACCCCCTCCTCCCCACAAAAAACTATTGCAAGTGTCAGCTTCTGTGACCGGAGTAAATATTTACTTGGCTGTCTGGGAGACGCCACTTCCTAGGCACAGATGTCACAAGTTTCAGCTGTCGTGCTGCAACCTTCCTCAGAGCGAAATGCCGAAACGTTGGCATTGGAGCCTAGAACGCAGTGTCTCCCAGACAGCCACGTAGATAAGACTGTAATGCAAGTCTTCCAAACTTCAAAATTGTCTCATCAGTTGAACAAATGCCTAAAGACTCTGGAAATGCTTTATTTGTTATTAATTTGTTAGATGTTTTGTAAGTATTTGAAGATCCAATCATTATTTTACAATTAGTAAGCTATCTACAAAAAATACTACCAGAAAGTGAAATAACCTTTTTTGAAGAAATGTGCACATTCGAGTTTTAACAAGCAAAATTAATTTTCATGTTGGCCTATTCTACAAAACTTAATAAAAATGGTTCACTCTGCAATGGATGATGACAAAATCAAAAAGAGAGAAAATATTTTTCTGCACTCATGCCTCTTTTGTTTATATTTTTTGATAAAGTTAAGGTACAAAACGTCTACATAAAAAAGGATGGTAAATGTAAGGAACAAAATAAGTTTCAAGTTTTACTTTCTTTTTCTTGGCCATGACAGTCTACACCATGCACATAGTGGTGAATTCTAAGGAGCTGCTAAACATGCAGCACTTGCCAACGTGTTCAGTGGAAAACCATTTCGTCAGTGTCACTTGTATTTCTTGAATATGTAATGGTTCAAAAAGCAGTTTGCAATGATAGCACACTACAACTACTCTCTACAAATTTTAAAATTGTTCTAGTCACAACTGAGAGCAGACACATTAGAACAAATATTTGACTTAATAGCTTGTTCAATATCATGCACATACATCTTGATACATGGGTGCAGGTTTGTTTCTTTTCCTTTGCCAAATAAATGTAATGTGGACACTGGTGTAACTAGACTGGATGTCACCTGGGACAATAGCCCCAGTGTGACAAACCAGAAGCATGACAAAATCAAATGGATAGGTAGTCACACAAAGGACAGAAATTTTTTGAAGTCGTAATCTCCAAGCATGGTTATCTTCTTAGGTGTAACGTAGGGGATACACTTCCCGATGGTGATGATGATGATAATGATAATAATGATAATGATGATAATAATAAGGCATTACAAACCTTTCATTATTTCACATCAAATTTATCGGATTGAATGAATTTTAGTGACTTCTCAAGGAGACTGATGAAAGGATACACCTAACTCTGATCATGATTAATGCACTAGTCCAGCACAGAGATTATTGTTTTATAGTGTGAATTTGTTTAGTTTTAAAATATTACGCTGGGAATTGCAAAGGGCATTTTGTACATTGTCACTGATAAATAAGTACATAAATAATATTTTTGCTTTGCTGCCCATACTTCTGAATCACACTTGAACTACGCATAAAACAAAAAACACAGCTATATTCCCCATTCAAGCTCAAGGATGAATGACTACATACTGAAATTCTCCTGAGCAGACACATCTAACCTAGCAGTTGATGCGTCGTGTTTTACCCCCATAAGGAGGCCCCACACTTGCTTTTTTTGTTCGATGCCTATCATTTGGGAGCAGCTTTTCCTCAGGGACAAATTGAGCCTGCAAAGACGCATCAAGAACTGAGATACTCCCATTAACTGCTGCCCTGAATTGAGAATTTTCGTATCGTAGCTGGCAGGGCATTGACATTGGGCCTACAGGCTTCTGCCCACCTCTCTCATATCAGACTTAGAACTGAAGACAAATATCTTTTATTGAAATATTTATATTACATTCTACATCTTTTCCTTGGGTAGACATCTACCCCATCTCCCTTTACACTACACTACCACCATTCCCCACCCATCACTTCTGCATACAAAACAAAAATATTCTTAGAAATTAGCCAATAAATGTTTTTGTTTGACAAAAATTGTTTATGTAAGTTAAAATTATTTCTTATTGGCTACAGAAAATGTTAATTCCTAACATTAAACACTGTAATTTTCATTAAATAAGAAATTTGTTGAATTAAAATTCATAAAAAATTGCAAAGAAGAGCATAGTAATTTTCACATCATGCCCAACCATACACTTTTTATTATTTACACTCCTTTCATTGTCAAAACCAAAAACTACTTCTTTTAACTATTCTTACTATTTTACAGCTCTGCAATTAAGCACCCCTTTTGTACAGAAATGTATTAAGGGAAAAACTGTCTAGTATACCAGCAAAATCTTTAATTAGAAAAAATCTTATTTTAATTAAATCACTGATAAAATTAACTCAATTTTTTAATTAAAACATTTAACTTACATAAGTTAATGTTAAATTTTTCAGAAGGTATTACCTGAGGCATACACCCCCCAGTGACTGCTCGGACATAACTGCTGCAGTGCTATAGCACACTAAACATTATCATTAAAGAAAAAAATATGTTTCAAAATATTGGATTTTTAATTACCAATAAAAATATCGGTAATTTGCTTAACCAATGTGGAGATTGGATTTTTTCTTAACACACACACATTTGTCTCGAATGATCTAGGGTCTGACGTACTATTTCGAAGGAAGCCTGATGACACCACGCAGAGCACAAGAATTCGTGTAGTGTGCTTGGGGTAAAATGTTGGCCATTAGCTATTGAAAACTGCTCCACAGCCCCAAGCTTGGGAATGCCTCATAGATCTGCCGTCTATTGGCCACTTTCATACCAAAAATTTGTAAACATGCTGAGGCATATATGGCAGCAAAATTGGGCTTGAACATTCAAAACCATTTAAAATTTTATGTTTTTATAACTGACAAAATAAATAACTATATATACTATATATTAACTAAATAAGCTGAAGAACAAAAATTAATACTCAACTACCATTACAAAGCTTATTCTCTCAATGAAATATAACTTTTTTTTATAAGTAAAATTTTAGGTGTAAAAGTCCTGCTACAAGTAAATTTTGCAAAGCTCATGCACAGTAACAGCATAGAGATGAACTATGAAATTAATGCTGCTGATTTCAAGAGCAATGCTAAATGCTTATAGTGTGTATACAAAAAGGCAATCTTACATTTTTAGAATGTTAAAAATTTGAGCAGAAAAAAGAACAAATGCAATGATGCGTAGACAATTCATTCTTCTAGTTCTAGCAAAAAAAAAAAGAGTGAAGTTTTAGGAAAAAGAATAAAGAGTTCATTAACCCTTCTCTGGGCAAGCACTGACAGTCAAACACAACCTTATAATTTATGTGTACAAATGTCCAACTCCTTTGCTTCGGAAGAGGTAAGAAATTAATAACTTCCAATCCTATCACTAATCTCTCTAGTCGTTTCAAAACAAGATGTTACACCAAATCTTTGACTGGTGCCATTTCTTCACAGGGGTAGTGAACATTAGTTGCAAGAGACATCCTTACACTCTAATCATAAACTGATCGCTTTAGCTGTCATTTGATTCTTCAGTAGAGAACTTTGATTCAAACAATAGCTTAAGTTGCATGTCCATCTGCCTTGCTTCATACCTACAGGATGCTGATGTTGTTCTTGCACCTTTACAAATCAAGATTGCTCTTCTATTTTAAACATGATATCTTGAATTCCATTTTCAAGATCTCAATATTAAGAAATTCCAATTGAAAGAAAGACATGTTTGTGTGTTTTCCATCTTTCCAAGATTAATGATGCAATCTTAGGTTTACATAACATCATTTCATGATTTTGAATGATTTGTTCTGCATTTCTATTAACACGTTTTATCACATGAAAACTTTTGCAATTTGTATCACATTTCATACATTCCTTTAACTAGTTTTTCTTGCAACAGTCTTCTGACACAGGAACCAAATGAAGCACCAAATATTATTTTTAATTTATAGGAAGAAACTTCATGTCAGAAGTAAAAGACTGGAAAGGAAATGTAAGGGAGGTATATAAATTAATGAGACACCTGATTCTTACAATGTGCACATTTCCTAGGAAAAGATTGTATGCACAAAGACTGTTTTATCATTGACAAAAAGGTTCATGCACTTCCTTAGCCCTCCCACAAACACCTACAAAATATTTCCCACAGAAATATATCACAAACACAACAGAATACAAATGCATTGTTGGCACCTCTAATCTGGCGAATCCAAAACATTTCAAAGCACTTCAATGTGCAAAGATTTTCGAGAAATGCCAGCTGGGTGTCTCATACTATCTCACGCACTTCCCAATCAACTATTTTCCCCCCACACAATGTACTGTATCATTTCAGTTCATGGCTACCTTTGAAATGCAGTAAATCCTCTTTGACGAAATTCAAGTGGTTCTTGCTTGATGGATGATCTTATATAAATACCATCACCATGATGATGCAGTCTGTGGAGAACAGGGCGTTGATACGACAGAAGGTTCATCCGGTCGGAAGGCCTCAAACCAGGAGTCACACTGCCAAAGCACAAGTGAGTGGAGGCATTGGAAAAAAAAAGCTGAGAAGAAGATGACAATGAACTCAACCAGAATGGAAAAATCTACATTTACATCAATAAAAAGCAAAAACAACTAGACTCAGAAAGACGCATGGAATAGGAAGTGGTTGGTGCAGGAAAAGAATCCAAAGAAATACAATTCTAAAACGGTATCCAGCAAACACTTATTGTCTGATTGAATATAGTAAGTGCTTGGTATTTGTATATAAGGCCTTACCAACTATCAACCTGTGATCTCAAAAACTCATGACATCAAATGTTTTGGGTATAGTGAATAGTAGAACACTTGTCAATTCCACACTTAATTCAATCAGATAATAAAAACGAAATGTACTGTTCTGCTTATCACCCATTATATCTTATAATTATAAAATATTAAACAAATATGCTTAGGTAAAAATTAAAAATAAATTGAAAAATTAAAAATCAAGTTTAATCAAACAGACTTTCACTACTTACACTTCCTACCTTTTATTTGTAACAGCACAACCATACATTGAAAACCTCTTGCCTGAAATATTTTAAGGTGTTTATTAACATTCTTCCATTTCAAAAAGTGAATTTTGCTACCTGAGCAATGAACATTGCTCCCATCCATTTGTAACAACATTCATATGAGATCAAAATCATCCAAATACCTCTTAACCTGTTGGCAAGCCCACAACAATAAAAATTCATAGAAGTTTCCAATATTAATAAAATTTCATTTTTTCCCCTTGGGCACCTGAATTACTTCACTCACCAACAAACACGGACTAAAATGATACACGAACAAGAATGAACAAGACAATTACCATAAAACTGGACATGTAGTACTGGAAATGTATCAGTATTATGCTCATTTCTTTTGACCCTAAATGAAGAGAGATGCAAATAAAAGGACAACAGAAAGTTGTGTTTTACCAACCATACCCACGCCTCTGAGAATCCGAAGGAATTCCACCCAATCCATTTAATAGAGTTCAACTACTCATTTTCAAAACATTGAACATGACCGTATTTGAAGATGGTTTTGATGAATAGATTTCATTAAAGAAAATTATCTAGCTTTAATTAGACCCTTACTGAGCCCTTACTAGTTTGCATCCCATGTATGGTCACCTTGTTTTGATGTTCATACAAACTGCAGAAACCATTCAATATAATTGTTTTAGAATTGTTGCTCCAGGTTTTGGCCTATCTCATCCTTTCATTAATCATATTTACAGTTCTACTGCATCGTTATTAAATATATCTTCCATATATTTCTACACATTTCTAATGATCTAAAATTTTTATATGAACTAGTTAATTATAAAATTGGTTGCCCTTTTTTGTTAAAATATATAAAATTCAAGGTACCTAACAGGACCACAAGATCAAATTGTGTTTTTGTTACTGATAACTAAAGACCGGATTTTTATGTAATTACATATTTTTTTGTTTTTCAATTTACCGTTCCCAAATTTG
Organism: Teleogryllus occipitalis; assembly: GCA_011170035.1. Taxonomy (NCBI): domain Eukaryota; kingdom Metazoa; phylum Arthropoda; class Insecta; order Orthoptera; family Gryllidae; genus Teleogryllus; species Teleogryllus occipitalis. Next base: position 48,402 of record BLKR01004271.1, on the reverse strand, counting down.
TAATCTTGGCGAATTGTTGCCGTCCTAATACAATATCGAAGTTTTTCATTACATATTTTTACATATTTAGTATCATATTACATATTTTACATATTTTGCTATTTTGACAATTTTTTTTTTATCAATATTCAATTTATTTATTTTTTTTTTTTTAAATAAGTATTTTCAAAAAATTCAGAATTTTCCCTACATTATTACTGCTTACTGTCAACTCCAGGTACACCTTATACTAGTACGCCCTATGTGAAGGCGTGTGATGTTCTTACAGTCCGGAGCACCTGCTCCAGTTGTCTCATTGGTGGGAAGTGCCCATCAGCGACTGAGATCATTTTCACCTTTAGGTGTGAAAAGTATCACTAACGTCGCGTTTCGTGACCTTTAATATTAATTTCCGAGACCCTTTGGATATCGCTGACCTGTAATTCTATGAGAGAGCTGCAAGTTGCAGGTCATAGATATCATCATATTTTGTATTATTTTTAAAATTTGTTTAGATATCTTTTATATAAATGTAATAGTATATTACATTTTATTGTTTATTACATAATTATATATATGTAACCATCATTTTACAAAATTGTATTTTATAATTACAGAATTTTATATCTGATTTTACATATTTGCCACATATTCTTAGTGTTTTCATTACATATTTATGTACATATTTTGACGTTTCATACTACATATTTTTCCGGTCTCTAATGATAACTTTAGTTCTACCTATTAACTGAATAATCCATTAAATAAATGTCTAATTATGTTAATAGATTTAATGTAGAACTATAGGAAACTATTATAATGGATTAATGGAGCTATTACAATGTTGGTTGCATTCTGTTCTGAGAATTGAATTATCTTATAATCATTTATAATAAGTACTCCTATATTTATTATTTTGTATAATTGCTATATCTTCTTTGAGCAATCATATTTTGAGCTGCCCATTATGTCAGAAATCGTTTTTGTAAAATTGTATTTTGTAATGGACTTAAGTGTGTTATTTAAAATAAATAACAACCCGGAAACTTTCAAAAATTGTAAATTTGAACCTCAATTCTTCTTTTGAAATGAATCCTTAACAAGATTGTCCAAAAGTTATCAAATACAATTTCCAATATGAGTATTATGTACCCATTATAGATAAAAAGGGAAAGTGGGTGCTGATGTATGTATTCTGAAAATATTAGTAGGTGTGTGTGTGCGTGTGTATTTTTTTTTTAATTTATTTATTTATTTATTTATTTATTTATGTAATTGTGACCTGATCATGATCATGTCAGACTATAATTTTAAAAAAAAAAGTTTAAATGGCAATGCTGAAATGTGGTGGGGCAGCTGCATCTATGTTTGAAGTATGCTTCAATGAATGTCATTGTTAAGCTGTGATGTTGCTGGAAAACTACTTATTTTGATATCTGTAAGATAAACTTAGTTAATTGAGACAATACTGATCTGCTACAGCTTACAAATATGTATTTTTAATATTGTTAACTCTCTGTACATAGTCGATCTGATAAGAATTTACAAGTTTCCAACAAGAGTCCTTTCAAAAACAAACAAGGAATTTGAAAAACCAATTTGCAAAATTAACATTTTTCATAAAGAATGTGAAATCTGCCCTTCCAAGACTGAAATTCTTATTGTATGAGTATCTCATGAAACAAATGGCTCAATTCGCTTAAAATACATGCACTTTTACTTAAACAATTTCTTGCCTCCACACACAGCAATCTAAAAACACAACGCCTTGCATTGATGATAAACAGCTGATTGACAGATCAGTGTTGCCTTAATACAATTTATGAAAGGGCTCATGTTCATGACAAAAGCCCTTTCAAAATAGAATGCTGCAAGACAGCAAAGCAAATCATTCCATCAAATAGTACGTTTTCCCTAGAATTGGTCATGAAGCCATTCATAAATAAGCAATTCAACTACCAAAAGCATTAACTTAACATCCTGGTGTTATAACCGACTTGGCCTCTATGGTCCTGAATTCAAATGTAATATCAAAAGCATTATAAAAGAATGAATAGATATAACACCTTTGCAGAATAATGGAAAAATCATCTTCCCAGTTCTGGAAAAAGTTAAGGTATTAGCAATCAAGAAAGTGTCTTCATCCTAAGCTCAACAGAAGATCCCCCATTTTCAGTTTACAAGGAGATAGCATAAAACTACCAATGCACATTGTGCCAACAAAAATTAAATTAATTTATCCTTCAGAAGAAACAAAAATCATCAAACTCTCAAAGACTAGAAAGACATCTGGTACACCACCAACAAAGCATTAAAAGTACTTCTGTTATTGCAATTCAAATAATGATATTTAATGCATCATTAAGAATAGGATATTTTCTACATGACTAAAAGGAAATCACAACCTTTGGAAATCTTAATATCCTTGTATTGTTTAGAAACAAATGCTTGTGTGATATTTAGAATTAAAAACAATGATTTTAATAGTTCCATATTACTCATTATGAATGTCACAGCATACGCTGCCTATCACAAATCCTTTTGATATCCAATCACATGAATCATTCTATTCTATGGTTTCCATTATCAATTACAGGGTTATCCAGATTAGGAAAGAATATAAACTTAACTAACATTAAGTGTATCAAACAAACTCTTCCAAATGACATGAAAGATCTGTATTTTTTTTATTTCTTTACATTAAATCTTATGTAACTAAATTGTAATTCAGGTGTAACTCATACGTACATTCATATATCATAATTTCACATATTCATATACTCATATTGAATTCATATATTCGTTTCATGTATTTTATTAATATAATTTAAATACTCAAGTATTCATATAACATTCACATTCATGTTCATAATAACCTGAATCTTGGTGCAAGTTTCACACATTTGTGCATGTAAAGGATACTGAAATACTCAATTTTTAAACCTATATTCAATTCTTAAATGATAATTTAAAGTTTTTAATGTATTTTGAGCAGGATCAGGTTTCACACAATACCTGATTCTTGGTGTTATTTTAGCACATTCTTTTGAATTAACATTAGAGCACTAACAGGGGAATCACTTGGATTCTCCCTCTCCTGCATGGGTGGGAAACTGGTCCCGTGGAATGGAAACTTGTCTTGTGACCTCAACGGCCAATAGAACAAAGTCATCCAAACCAAAAATCTGGTTTTAAGGCTCTAAAACACATCTAATTCAAGTTGTACTCAACAGAAGTGTGCTGCAGCATGTTGCATCTGAATACTGCACCCTACATTTTTTATATATTGTAATATTCGTATTTTGTGTAAATTTTAGCTTTCTCCACTCTCCCATTTAATCTTAAACAATATCAAATCTACGTAACTTAGATTTGATTAATGATGAGGACACCGTATTGTTTAACAAAACTAAATCAAAATTATGGAAATACGAATGATCAGACAGTTGAAATTGTTATATGTTTATTTCACATTAAATTGTAACTAACTTTGTGAACACTATTCCATTATTTGTCATAACATAAACTTTGTAAAACATACTTATTGTAAAATGGACACTTGCCCATAAAGTAAGAATAAATAAATAAAACTTGCACTGCTCCATGAGTGCAAAATGCTTGAAAGGGGTACAAGGTTTTCTCTTCATGTATTAATATATACATTTGTATTCTGGTTTTAACCCTCTCTCCCTCTCTATCACTATCTTCCATTTCGTTAAATGCTATTTTGTTTTAGAGAAGTTCTACTGTATTATATTTTATTTGCATAAATTTTACTTTTTGTTTCAGTTTATCACTTTCACTGATTTGATTATGCATTTACTCAATGTTTGAATTGATTATGATTTGATATTGCAACTTTCACTGAAGGAAAGAAGAAAGTAGGAATTTCTATAACAGATAAAAAAATATATGATTGCTTTACGACTATGTTGTAACACCAAATTTAGGTAGTGTGCTAAACAGTGTACAAATACCGCAAGAGAATCTTTGTCCATATTTTTTCTGGAGTCCATTTTGTCCATCGACATTACCAGTTTTTATCAATGTAACTTAAAATTATTGTAATGTTAAAATATGATAACCCTCTGACTTCACACGACAAAATATCTCAAAAGTGTACTGATGTATGATTCTTATACTTAGAAGTTTTTTTAAAAGATTTTGGATTTTTTCCCAAACAAGTACAGTGAAACCTTTCTAAGACAGAATCTGAATAAAGCAGAAAACTGCCTTCTCTAGAAAAAAAAATCTCCTAACAGACTATTTTCCAACACAAAGTACACTCGATAAGCCGGAAACCTGCGTAATGTAGAAATGAAGAGGAATTTTTAGAACAATGATATTAAAAATTCTGGAAAACACTAAATACAAATATTGTTTTAAAATTAAATATTGAATTGTAAATGCAGGGACCAAGAGATACTCAGAGCCGAGTTTGTCCATTCACTTTTTCAGGTATCCTCTTTGAAAGGTCTTCCCAAGCTACTCATGTGAAAGCCAATATTTATTTGTAATAGCACTGACTTACACAAGTCCCTGAGAAGGAAGGAGAGATATGAAAAGCGATTCTTCCACATTTCTTGTAATACATCCTTTACGTTCAGTGGTTCTAAACATTTACTACTGTTCAATTTAACAAGTTGCAGGTACTGTGTTAATCCACGGAGAAAATAACATTTCCACCATGATTAATCAAGCGTTCATGTCAGGTGGCAAATTGAAATGTTAACTTTTGGTGAGAAACTTTAAACTAAATGAAAAACACAAAGTAACACTTCTGACAAGGTTTTGATAAAAAAAATTTAAAATTGAGAAAACAAGTGTATGCACCTTAAAAACAAAGACAAAATCAAGAATGAGTGTTTTTAAAAAAATTTTTATAGGTGGTTGTCAAAATATTCACAAGGACCTAGGCGAATAGCCAAAGCCTAAATCATCAGATGATTTTATCTGTTCCTACAAATATTGAAAAAAATTTATTTTACTTTTTATGGAGTTCTTTGTTTCATTAGACATTGAGTTGCATTTCCGCAGGACATTTTCTTTGTCTCTCCCGGGACATCTTCGTTTCTTTGAAACATAGTTTTTAGGTGAAATAACTAATCATATAATCTATTCCATCTTTGAACAATTGCGTTTTCTAAATTGTTTTTATCGCAAATCTGAAAAAGCTGAAAACCTGTACATGTCCGAAGAAAATATTGAACCTCAACATTACCAACTTAGGCAGGTTTTACTGTTCTTTTAAAGTCCTAAAATTTTTGCAATTTTAGCTATGTACAGCAACTGCTGGAACTATACACTGTTCTTCGGAGAGATCATAGAATTGTTCCAATTTTTACTACAACTGTGGTAGTGATTTATTGAGAAAATACAATTATTCATCTGTAATCTTATGTCTGCAGTGATACCACAAAGTTTATATTTCTGAGATTTTTCTCTACTGATTATCTATTCATTCTGATATTTTAATTTCATTGGAATGATTTCAATAGCTTTCTCACAAACAAAAATCACAGAACCGATTCAATTAAGATAACTAATCTGCCCTATATTAATTGCTGATTTTTGTAACAGCTCTGTGAAATATATGCATCTGCATTTACTTGATCTGAACTTTAACTTACATAAAAACTCTTAGGGAATTTTGCAGTACTGCACTCTCCTCTTGGAGTCTCCTGACATGGATTTGTCTTTGTTCTTTCTTTTGAAGAAGTCTTATCTTCTGATTTAGTTTCATTATTTGAAGTCTCATCTTCTGATCCAGTCTTCTCCAGAACTCAAATTTTATCTAGTTCTCATTAAATTTTGTTAGGTTACCCTGATAAAGTATAAAAGCAAAAATCCACTTCAAATTTCTTTTAAATCAGGAATCTTGTACCGATCGTTTTAACGACTCATTCTCCTCCTTTTTTTTTACATTATTATTATTATTAATTATTATTATTATTATTATTATTATTATTATTATTATTAATTATTATTATTATTATTATTTATTTTTTATTTTTTATTCACTCAGAAAATTCCAATAATTTGCTCCATAACATTTTTTTCTGCACTTAACACTTTTTAAGATTTCTGCAGCATTTAATTCACCCACTGCACTGGCAAATGCTTTAAATTGGGCTCTTAACATTTTCCTTTATTGCAACTCATTTTGAGGATATTTTATAAAATGTATTCCTTATTGAGAAGTTACTCATAATTTTGTTCCTACAAGTTGTTTTGTTCTACTAAAAAACATTGTAATACTTTATGAATACAAATAATTCTGTCATACATTTCTTTGCATGAATGAAACTATCCGTCAAATGTTTACTCATGTATTTCTTAAATTTTCTAACAATATAAATGAAATTTAACACTAACCACACCTGTATTTAACAGAAATATTTAGACTAACATTGAAGGGTAATGTGACATAAAAAGACTGACTCAAGTACTCTCAGCTGAACATTGAACATTATTAACCAATTGTATTATTATCCAACTCCATTTTCATGACAGGAATTCAAAACAGATGGCACCATCCATTACCTACAGGTCATGAAACTGTGCAAAGCATAATGCAAAGTGCAAGATTTGAGCATGTTCACCTGTCACCTGGTCTATGATATTTTGTTATTTTTTCCTTGTTTTAGGAGATAACTATTAATCATTATTCCATTTCACCATTGTCTAAATCAAAATCATAACAAACCATACTATCATCATCTAAATCAAAATTACGCAATTCTTTTTAAAGAACAACGAACTAGAAAATGTACATCTAAGAAAAAAAATATGACAAATGAACTCACGAAAGCACATTCAGTACAAATCCCTACACCAAAATGGTTTACATTTGTTATTAACAATGAAGAAACAAGCAAGATCAAGAAGAAAATTTGAAAATCAAATTTCTACATGCATAGAGCAATGCAAAGTCCATATCCATTGCCAATAGAAATACCACAATCACAGTCACTTACCTTAAACCTGGCCGATTCATGTACATATTCATTAATTGTCCAGCAGCTTGAGTATTGCTGCTATTCTGTAAAGGATATATTTAGAAATTCAGTCCATTGCTAAAGAACTTCATCAAAATCCTTAAACAGTAAAATATTTATACCATTTTTTTTTTCTTTTTTAATATTAAAAAAATATTCACGATTTAAACCAGTATAAACTTTAAATGTTATATGATTAAACAGAATTCACATTGTATTTACTTGCAAATAAAACCCTAAAACATATTATACCCTCCTTCATTTTTATGAATTAGAAAAATTTAATTAAAATCAACTAGTATATTGGAACAAAGACACAGGAACTAATATTTCTATCAGTATCCTTGTTTGGTAAATATCATGACAAAAGCAATTCCAAGACTACAGTAGCCCATATTAATTTTAGTGATTATTCCATAAAATGCTTTTTTCATTAACTTATTTACTGTTATATCTGTTCAATAGAAAATGCCTCACTGCTCACCTCTAGTGACACATCTTCAGAATACATTTCTTCATCACTGGATTCACTGTTTTCAAGGTCTCCTCCATCATATTCACCAGACACACCATATTGTTGCAAGACTGTTTTAAATGCTGAGGCAAAGAAAGCCAGCAAAACAATAGACAATATGACATAAATACTATCTCAATGCCAATTAAAATTGCATTTTATTGAATACACGTCTTGCTATTGCAATACATCAGTTGTCTTCCACTAATCGCTTTAGAATTTAGAATTTATATCTCCTTCTTAACACTAAAAAATTCAGTCAGTTCTTTTCACCAAGTCAAATTTTATATTCTATAATCTTCATTGTAGTATTTTTTAAAGACTTATCCTGCTTACTGATTAGTGGCTTCAATTGCCCCTTTAAGAATCAAGATAAACTAGTATTTTAAATGGAAAAAATAAGATTTCCATTTTGGTACACTCTCCAAGGGGAAAAATATTTTCTTTTTGCAATATACCAAATAAATGTTTGTCAAAACCTGAAGATTGTGGTTCATTAATTCAAACATATGAAATGTATTTTCTTTACCCTATACATTTTCAATTTATATTCCCACCGTCTATAACAAAGAAAATTGTAATAAAAAACAAAAAAGCACTGAATTCCATACCTTTGTCTACTGACTGCTTGAAAGCATTTCGTTTCCTCCTAGCATAATCTTTATACTTCCTCTGCAACTCATCAACCATGGCATCCATATCCACATGGACAGTATCCTTGTGGTCTTCCAAATACTGATTGCAAAAAAGTAACATTCACTATATTAATACAGATAAGCTCAACTAGAACCTTAAAATTCATGTTTTCATGAATTACATCTTCTCTGATTATACATGTCTACACTTAACATCTAACTAAACATCTCTCAGTATTGTACAGTTTAGAATATTCTTCCATCATCAGTTCCTACCAAGGTTTTCAAAAGAACAGAAGATATTCCATTCACATAGGGTATAATAAACGAATGATTATAAAGGGAGCTTATGAGCTTATTCATCTATATATAAATTCATTTCAAAATATATTCATAATTTCCTTCGCGAAATCAATTACCTGCTGAATTAATAATTCAATGTGACAAATTAACATCTCTGCAGAGGAAGAGTGCATTGTCAATAAATTTTAAAACTCAAAAATTTTATTCTCATCCATCTGTCTGAAAGGTTTCTCCCAACACTACAAAAATATTGTGTTTATTCAACATTAACATCATTAAACTTATGTGCAAAAATTTTCATTGATTTCTGGCTGATTTTCTTAATCTAAGCAATGAAATACAATACTTGTATAATTCAATGATAATTTTTTCACAATATTCACATTAAAATATACATACTCATGAAATATTTCTACAATATTTGAAATGCTCAGTCAAAGAGGATATTTAGATATTTATTGAGTCAAAAACAGTAAAAACTGTATGTGATGTATGGGGGAAAAAATCATCTGCGCACGCTTTCTTGAGTTTCAGAATCCCTTCCCAACAATTTAACTATAAATAGTTGAAAGATGAAAACTGTTTTAAAAAAATTACTGATAACAACAATAATAATAATAATATTTAAAAAAGCGTAAGATTAACATTTCAAAAACTAGACATTTTTGATTCATCCAGATTTAGTGTATTAACAGGGACAAACAGCAACACACAAGTTGGCATAAAAAATCATGCTCTGACAATCAACAAAGCAGGATACTCTTAGAATCAAAGTCTTTTTCCATTAAAACACAGAACCAACAACAAATCCAACAGAATTATTTGCTTCAGAGATACACAATGGTACTCCACCTCAAAATTGTGACTATAATTGTCTCTGCTCAGTCAATTGACAATTGCTCCAATAGAGTGTCTAGTTCAGACTAATAGATTAGGCTAATTTAGTTTTTTGGTGCACATAACAATTCAAGTTACACATTCCACTTTCAGTTTATCTTATTATTAACAATTTAAATCTTAATAATTGTTCAAACTAATTATTATAAAAATATTATAATACGCAAAACCATCTGATCTTTATTATAAAACATTACATCTTCCAATTATAAACCTCAAGAAACTTCGGTTATTTCAGGTCTTTCTCTTTAAAAAAAAAAAATTAACACATAAAATAAATTAATCACTCTGATTTCGTAAATTGTCACTGCAGAAATTAACAGCCCGCTTCAGCGAAGGATAAAACTGATGAAATTTGAGTAATTGAAACCAATACATTAAATTCCCAGAAAACAGAAATAAGTTGATATTGAATAGCTATCAAAATTTCCTTACACTAGATCTGGCATCAGAGAGAAAGAACATTGTCAAGGAAGAATACATTTTCTAAAAATTCTGTTCATTTCTAAAAAATACATGAAAAACAATTCTTCTTCAAGACTTATCTGAAGAAATTTTATGACATTAACCATGGGTATCATTACATTAACAATTTATGTCAAATCATAAAAATGTTTTCCAACTCAAGTTACAAATTACTTTAGTGCAGTTCTAGGGGTAACTGTAATGGGGCTATTAAAGAAGAAAAAATATAAAGAAATAAAACATTTTCTACATTTCTATTGCAGACATTTTTCGAAACTTGGAAAACAAAAATACATGGGAAACATGAAATTAAATTAATTAAAACAAATGGAAATGACAAGAATTTCTTCTAAGTCTTTGAAATTTTGTCGTCATCAAATTCAGAATGAACGCAACAAATGAAGTTTACAGATTTGGAAGCATGGATAAAATCAGCCATGAATAGTGATTTTCCTTCACGGCATACCTGCTTAACTCTAGGTACAATATGCGGATCCACAAAATAAGGTTTTGGCTTAGGCCGAAAGTTCTGGCGAAACCTAGCTTCATTTCGCCCACTTGGTCCTTGAAGAGGAATGATTTCTGTTGAGGCATTTAGCCTCCCCATAGCATTCATTATTGCAACGCTATTAGTTTTACAGCAATATCACAAAACTCTATAAACACCATTCACCAAGATCTCGTGCAACGCAGTGCAACGAAAACACCACCGGCAAAGCGCCCATGAGATTTCCCAGCATTCTAGTGGTGAAAAATTATCGATATCGAAATATACGAATGTCGCAGGAACAGGCTATACCATGAAGCAAAGATATGGGTAAACCGCTTCACGCCTATCCAGCTTCAGCCAATGAGTTTCATTCACCAGTTTGCGTCTCAATATTAGCGGGATTTTTAAATGAAGTGAGATATTAATGATCACCTCGTTACAGGTCATTGAAACAGATATATAAGGTGCGTTCACAAACTCTCAAGACTGGTCTCAGAACAAAAAACATTATTAAACATTTTTATAGCGAAAATATATAAATAAAAGTCTTCGAAATATGATCCTTGCACATCAACACACCGCTGTCAGCGATTTTACTTTCTCGTACACGTACGGAGTAATATACGTAGTATAGAGAAAATTATGTAATGCTGTGGGAAATCAATTCCGAAATTTTAACGGAAATACTAGTTCCCTGATGAAGTGTTTTGTGTTTTTTCAAAACGTCCGTCCGTCCGTCTGGCTGGCTGTCCGTCTGTGAACACCACTAGCTTTTAAACCACACATACAATCTTTTCCGAATTGAAGAATCCACTGTCGGTCACCACTGGCCTGAGTCGAAGCTCTGCGATTTTGACATTCATTAATGTTTTGGGGTACTTTATATGAAGCCTATATCTCCGATGTCTACTGATTACACTGAATTTTTGAAAATTGCAAAAGTTTGAATTTTCTTCGGCGGGATTCTTTTTTTTTTTTTTCTTCAAAAAATACAAAAATTAAATTTCTTTAGTCTGGTATACACGGTACACTTCTCGTGCAGATTGAACGTACAGAAAACGTGCAGTCCAGATTCTATATGAACTCTATATATGAACATGTTCATAATTTTTCATGCAAAAAGGCTATACTTTGACTCAAGCGCCTCTAGCGGCAGAATGATTCACTAACGGTGATCGGCCATTGCGATTTTGTGGTTAGGTGTGTCAAAGTGCGATTGTGATGTATTGTTATAAACTACCTTTTTACCAATTCTTGACTTCCTATTTTTATTCTCTATGCTCATGGTCAATTAATACCAAATAAAGATCATAACCAGAACGCACACACAGAAATACCACCACTGACAGTACTCGGACGGCTCAATTCAGTTGATTAGACCCCCTAGCGGCGGCCTGTGGCGATTCGTGCAGAAAACGTATAGACCGTGTATGCGCGACTTTTGGCTTTTGTACTTCTAGTTTGGGATCTTGAAGTTTCTGTATAGAAACTATATGAGAATCTGCACGAACACTGTTCCGTGTATACCGGGCTTGTGACTTGTCTCTCACGTCGTTGATATTTACTTTGGCGGCAATCTGTTTACATTATTGCATTTACATCGAGATGTGCTTTAAACAGTGGCCGAGTGTCAGGGTAGGCAGAGTAAGCTGAGCTATCCCTAAGAATCTTCAAGAAGGCGAGAAATATCTCTTCACTAAAAACATAAAATTGTAAATTTATAATGCCGTTTTAGCCAATTAATACCGTACGTACGCGCACCAATTTTTCTGCTCTTATGCGTATTCAGTGCGATGTGTCTCCGCCGCCGCCCGGTGCTACGAATGACGCGAAATCTCGTCCGCCTAACGCCTAGTTGTGGGCCAGGGACGGGGTGCGAGGAAGTGAGCGCGCATGCGCATTGAGTAGGCTGGCTCGGTGTTGAGGCAAAAGTTTAGGCCGGCCTTACAAGTCTCCGAGTAATTTAAACTCTGTGATCTGATGAGTGTGATTTCATTTCGTAAGTTGATTGTATAGCATATTCGTGTGTAGGTTACAAGTGGAATGTTGGCCTGCAACTGCATGTCGCTGTGTCTCATTGACAATGAGCACTCTGAAAATAAAACATATTTACTAATTCTAAATCAAATAACATACTCTCCAACTTGGCTAGTATTTTAATAGAAAATAAACTTTCTTGTAAGTGTTCGTAAGATGTTAATAGAGAATAGCATTTTTTTATGAAGAAAAACTAGACATTTAGAATTGATTTTAAAAAATTCAAACAATTTAGATAGTCGCGTACTTCTGAAAACTAGGAGTATACATCAATTAAAAGTAAGCAGTTCCATTTACAATTCTTTTTTCAATTTTGCAGTAGGTCTATTCTTGATTTGAGCGGTGGCGGCTCGTGGTTTTCTAAGTGGGGAAGGCTACAAATGCATTGCATCATATTGCATGCTTTGTGTTTCTACACAAAATAATTTTCCGATACTCGCATAACAGAGTAGCGCTCCAGGCCTTATGGCGAAATGAAGTGGGGACCTAACCTTTTTGTCTTCCCTGTCAACAGCATCAAAAGCGTTACGGACGACCGTTATCGAACTCATAAACAAAAATGTTTATATGATTGTTATATAATATAACTCATAAATCCATAATTAATAAATAAATTCATTTATAAATATAGTTTTAAATTTCTTTTGAAGGGCGATTTTTGTAGGAGAGGCTTCGCCTTTCAGCCTTCAATGACGAACCGCGCCTGGATTTGAGTATTGTTGTCTGATTGAATATTAATAATAATAATAATAATAATAATAATAATAATAATGATAATAATAATTTATTAAAATCTTAATCTTCTGATGTCCATCTTCGAAATATTCGATATTTCACAAATTAAGTAGTATATGTATTTGCAGTATATTCGTGATTCAGCTTATCCAAAAATTAACCTCACGCTTCGCCACTGGCTTGAAATGATGTCATATAAAGTTTCTGGAAAACTCGAAAGTTCTCTGTGAAAATAAGTTCATAATTCTGCATTTTCAGATACGCTCAAACGCCATTTTCTCAAAATCGGCTCCAATTTTTTTCTCCAAACTTTTCGTACGGATAGTGCCAATTGAACTGTTTAAGATGACCTAAAAGTAATTTTGCTGCATTCATTTGTTTTTTTCAAAAAATACACAAATGTAATTTTCATCTCATGCCTTTAATACGCACATTTTCAGCGCTTTGCATTATACATTATTGCAGTTGTGAGTGAAAGTGCTTCTGAATGACTGCTAATGAAGTTTATCGAAAACTCAGTTCTCTGTGAAAAGGAGCTTTAAACTTCGCGATTATAGAAACGCTCAAACGTATATTTCATAGAAACGGCTCCAAATTTTTCAATAAGAATTACTATTTGTGACGAGTTTTTATTCTTCTTTAATATTCTTAAAGTAATATTTCAGTTCTACGATTCGAAAATCGTAAAGTTGAGAAATTTTGAAAACATGTTATATGGATGACGACAGATGACTGCAAGAGAATGTGCCGTGTCAGAATAACTAACCCAGACCGAAGAAAGATAGAAGAAAATAAAAAACTAATACGAGACAGTATGTGCCATTTGTAGCACCACTAGTTACTTTCTCGTATACTATGTATGGAGTAATATACGTAGTATAGAGAAAGTTATGTAATGCTTCGGAAAATCGATTTCGAGATTTACACAATTTTTTTTCGGCGTCTTCCTACATTTACAAAATTAAGGACAGATTTTTCCTTAAAATGAAATTTGTTGTTCACGAATGGTTCTTTCATTAAGGTCATGTAGATTTTTTTGAAAATTTTAGTAGTTTTCGTGCAATAGTGCGTGCAAGGCAGGCTTTTATTGCAGAGAGAGAATCGCATAAAGGTCCTACGTACGGGGATTCCTGTATTTACGTTAGAAATTATATTGATTCTATCTCCTTGGCGGAATTAAATGTGTATTCCGTTGAAAATATTTTCGAAATTTCTGTTGTACATCTTACTTCGCTAAAAGAGATAATACTTTGCATCTACAGGCCTCCAACAAAGAGAGCTGCAGATTATATTTTGTTCTTAGAAAAAAAAGAGATAACACTTAACAAAGTCAGCAATCGCTCTTTTGAATCCATTGTTGTATGCGGAGATTTTAACATTGATTTTCTGGTCGAATCTTGCGAGAAAGAAAAGTTTCTCAATTTAATTAATTCCTTCAATTTAGACATTACAATTAATGTACCTACACGGATCACACAAAATTCGATGAAGGCAACTGATCAAATTATAATTAACAAAACTACTACTCGATATGAAGTTGAAACTAAAGATGTAGGATACAGTGACCACGATGCATCAATTCTTACCATTATAAAAAATGCCAACACGGACACAATAAATAATACACATATGACTAGATTGTTTACAAAAAGTAAAATAAAATTATTCATTGATTACTTGATGCAGAAGTCATGGAAAGCGGTTTATATTACTGTTGATACAAACGACAAATATAATTCTTTTTTTTTCTTCAACTCTTTCATTTCATTTTAACACTTGTTTTCCTCTTCAAAAAAGAAAGTTCATTATTTCACGGAAAAGCAATTCTTGGATAACACAAGGGATTAGGACATCTTGTAAAAACAAGCGAATTCTTTCTTTCATTTCTAAACGTCATAACGTATCTCAAGATTCTATCAGACAGAACCTTTGCGGTTACAATAGACAATCACACATCAAACCCCAGAAATATACAAGCAGGCCTCCCCCAAGGTTCTCCGTTATCTCCCATCCTTTTTAATATCTACGTAGCTGACATCCCAGTAGCACCCATGGTGGAAATAACCACCATGGTATTTCCACCATGGTAGCACCCAACACGAAGATCGAGCAATTCGCAGATGACACCATCATATACGGGTCCAGTTATTCATGCAACATCATAAGAAATAAGATTCAAAGACACCTTGACAAAATAGATGAATGGGCTTCAAAATGGAAACTCAAACGCAATGCCGTAAAATCTAACGCAAAAATTTTCACACTCAGACAAATGTTCACTCCTCCCCCCCCCTGCAAATTAATAACTCACCAATTCCCTGGACGCCACGTAATCAAAACATCAAATATCTAGGATTAAATCTGGATACTAAGCTCCTCTGGAAAGACCATATTAATGCAAAAACACACCAAGCAAAAGTAAAGATCTTTCAACTAAAACCACTCATTAATCACAAAAGCAAACTCTCTCTAAACAACGCAATAGCCCTGTACAAAAATTACATACGACCTATTATGACCTATGCGTGTCCCATCTGGTTAAATGCCTCAAGAACCAATTTAAACAAAATCCAAATAGTTCAAAATAAATACCTCAGAGCAATCACTCAAGCCCCATGGTTCGTTTCAAATCTTCAGTTGCACAAAGAACTAAATATTCCGTACATCATCCCGTTCATTACCAAGATCTCCAGAAAATTCTACTCATACATCAACCAAAACGACCACCTATCCCATTTCAACCTCGCTCAAATCCCAGATTCCCGTACTAGAATTAAAAATAGGTTCCCAATTCAAGCTTTCTTGAACATGCAGTCAGAGTTTGATAATAAGTAAGGCGCTTCATGAGCTCCCTTATCCTAAAAAGTTAGTTTTAGAATTAAGTTAATTTTTAAGGTTAATTTAAGCCACCAAAATACATATGTAAAAGTACTATAGTACTGATCTATGTAAATTCAAGACCAATAAAAAAAATGAAAATGGAAAAAAATTGTATCTCAAGATTTCCTTATGTACTTTAAAAAATACAAATCATTGTTAAGAAAAGTCATAACGAAGGCTAAAATCATGAAACACGATCAGGATATTTTGAACTCAAATAACAAAACAAAAGTAATGTGGAATATAATAAAAAATACGACCAAATCAACTAGAAACCCTGTAGAGAATGTTGTTTTAAAATATAACGATATAAATGTGAACGATCCGGCAACAGCGTCTAGTCTCTTTAACCAATACTTTTCGAGAATTGCTGCCGATCTCACTAAGCGTCTTCAGCCATAAAATTCAATAGTTCACCCAAAATTTTAGACACGATGTTCGATTCCGAAACTTCTTCCTATGAAATTCTCAAAATAATCGGTAAACTAAAAAATAAATATTCGTCCGGTTTAGATGAATTCCCGGATTCTTTTTTAAAGACCTGTGCGTATGCCATTATACACCCGTTAACTCATTTAATTCATCGTTATGCACCGGAACGTTTCCAGATATTTTCAAAACAGCTAAAATTAAGCAGCTCTTCGAAAAAGACAACAAAAATTAAATTCAAAATTATCGGCCCATTTCTCTTCTATCATTTTTTTCAAAAATATTAGCGACTTTTTTACGAATGGAAACCTTTCTCAGTAAACACGACGCGCTTTCAGATTGCCAACATGGATTTAGAAAATCAAAATCAACGGAAACAGCTACTATATTTTCTTTTCTTAAAGATGTCGCCTCATCATTGGATGAAAACGAGGCACCTATTGGATTATTTTTAGATCTCTCAAAAGCTTTTGACGTCATTGATCATGACATTTTACTTTCAAAATTACCTTCATATGGAATCCGTGGTATTGCTCTAGATTGGTTATGTTCGTACCTTAAACAATGATCTCAGAGAGTGGAAATACCTTACTGGAATGATGGAACATTACGTACGCACCTTTCCGACTCTTTGCCCATTGCACGTGGAGTTCCTCAAGGATCGATTTTAGGCCCTATTCTGTGCCTACTTTACGTAAACGATATGCCCTCGACGATTCGAAACGCGGAATCCTTTGCAAACGAAAATCCTTTGCAATAAAGAGACCGTAATAGAACAATATCAGATGTTTCAAATTGGTTCCGAAATAACAAATTAATAGTAAACGAAAAGAAAACGGTTGTAATGCAGTTTTCCATTTCAAATAAGCCATTCTGTGCTCCATTGAAAATGAACGGTGTACCATTGACTGATGTTAAGGGAACAAATTTTTTAGATCTCTCAATTCAGTCAAGCCTTAAATGAAACGTCCATTTAAATGAATTGAACACAAATTTAAGTTCATTATGCTACGCGTCAGGGTTGCCAGATTGGGCGGAATTCCGCTTTTTGGGCTAGAAAAAGAGTAGACAATGCGGAAGAAAAATTCAATTCGCGGAATTCCGCCCAATGCACGGTGTGACCAGATGGTGAAAACGTGGCCAAAACCTCAAATGGGTTCGAATTCATTTACTAACTTGCACATGGGTGTTTTCGAGGTCGCTGATTTCATATCTGATATCAAAATTACACAAAACCATATGGCGGATCCAATATGGCGACCGAAAATGTAATTAAGACACAACTTATACAAAACATAAGAAATTAATCACAAATCACAAATCACAAATCACAAATCATAAATCATAAATCATAAATCATAATTAATCATCGTATATTTCACTATGACTGTTCCGCGTCGAGATGCACACACACATTGCAAATTAGTCATAAAACCTCTAACCGCAGATATTTGCAATACGTGTTTACTTTATTTATAACTTATTGAATTACTCTGTTCATTTATATGAGTTATACATCGTTATACGTATTTCGTATTAGTACAAAACCCCATGAACTCTTCGTGTATTTCACTATGACTGTTCCGCGTCGAGATGCACACGCACATTGCAAATTAGTCATAAAACCTCTAACCGCAGATATTTGCAATACGTGTTTACTTTATTTATAATTTATAAAATTACTCTATTCGTTTATATGAGTTATAAATCGTTATACGCATTTCTTAATAGTATAAAACCCCATAAACTCTTTGTATATTTCACTATGATTCTCTTCCGCGGCGAGATGCACACGCACGTAAGAAATTAGTCATAAAACCTCTAACCGCAGATATTTGCAATATAGGTTTCCTTTATTTATAATTTATAAAATTACTCTATTCGTTTATACGAGTTATAAATCTTTATACGCATTTCTTAATAATACAAAACCCCATGAACTCTTCGTATATTTCACTATGACTCTGTTCCGCGGCGAGATGCACACGCACATAAATTAGTCATAAAACCTGAAACTGCATAAATTGGTAATACGTGTTTGGTTTATTTATAACTTATTGAATTATTCTATTCGTTTATACGAGTTATAAATCGTTATACGCATTTCTTATTTGTACAAAATGCTTTGAACAGAACTTTTCATATATTTCACTATGGCACAGTTCCGCGGCGAGTTGCACACGCACATAAGAAATTAGTCATAAAACCTAAAACTGCAGAAATTTGTAATAAGTGTTTGCTTAATTCAAAACTTATTTAAATACTCTATTCGACGAATAAAGTTATAAATCTTTATGCGCACTCATTATATTTGAAAAAAATCGTGAACTAAATTCTCGATTAATTTTACTAATCAGGCTACCGCGGGGTACCTTCAAGGAAAATTGAAACAATCTCCACGATCACAGAAAGAAAATCTCGTTTATTAATTCACGTGTATTCGGAAGAATTAGTTAATTATCTATACAAATATATTTCGACGAACTGATAACATTCCATGCGAAATTATTTTACGAGTGCCATGACGCATTAATTCTTTACTAACTATTCAGTAAACCTTATTTGGCAGCTTCCGCGCGAAAAATGCATTTTTAGAAAGATGATCAAGTAATCTTATAGCTGAATGCAATTTAAACAATTTATTATAAATGTTTCTTTCACTGAATTCTTTGAACGAATCACTTAATTTATCTAATGCAACGTGTCGCAGAGATGCGTGTGCTCAGAAAAACAGTAGTTTATAAAACTTGAATATGCGTTTATACTCGGCCATACCTTATTAACTTCAGAGGTAATGTAATATTCTAATGACTAATATTCATAATCACAAGCAATTCACAATATTTGCCGGTACAGAACTTGAGAATGGAATGATTGTTAGTTTTAAGTCCCCGCTCAGTAATGCTGGTTGCCGCTACGAGATATACACTGTGATAGAAAATATTTCATAAGACACGAATCTGCAGCGAGACGCAGCCAAATTTTCTTTTAACTGAATGATTAATATACAAGCTAAATTGTCATTAAAATTTGCAGGTGTTATATTGCGTTATATATTACTTTTAGGCTAGTTAGATTTTATATCACATTGCATCGAATATAAATAATCGTAATCCATAGTAAATTAACATAGTTTTTGTGTTACTTACCACCAACAGGGACATTCATAATTGCAAAACACAGTAAAAATAATTTTGTAGCGCGTTTTTATAACTATTGGAAAGCACAGCTTACTATCGCCTCTGACGCTAGAAGAGCTAGAAGAGAAGAGCACAGACCGTGTACTCCAACTTCAAACTTCCACTGCACGCAGCAGGTACAGGGATTATCCTTCATACTTTCACAACAGATGTGCGAAACATTCCTCTTTCAAGTGGAATGGTCGGAAACCCCCAAAATAAATTTTAATTTTTGAGGTTTTGGCCACGTTTTCGCCTTCTGGTCACACCGTGCAATGGGCGGAATTCGTTTTTCAGAACCGCGAATTGGGCTATGAACAAAATCAAAATGATAAAATAAACTTTATAATCATGCTTACATAATATATTGAATTTCCATCATAAAGATGATGAATTAAAGATTTGATAAAGATATGTTTTATCAAATATTATGGTTCGTTTAAAATCAACACTTTTAAATGGGCAAAAATGTCACATGTAAACAAAAAGCTGATTGAGTTCCAAGGAGTCATAAAGTTTGTCATTATTGTGTTCGATAGGAAAATGATACTTGAGAATCTCAAGTATCATTTTCCTATCGAACACAATAATGATATAGCTTATCTAGGTATGTAAATTCATAAAAATCGTTGCAGATTTATCGTATCTTGATATTAATTTTATAAAAATGTTTAATAATAAATTTAACTAAATGAAAAATAAATAAATAAAATAACTTATTGTGTATTTTTATTTATTATTTACCGAAAACTCCAATTTGTATTGTTTGTATGAAATATTCAAATATTTAAAACCATTGGGCGGGTTAAGTGCCATCTAACGGCGGATGCATGCCACAAGACTCTGGCAACCCTGCTACGCGTTCAGAATTCTTGCAAATTCAGTCAGCCTGCACACTGCTCGTTGTGTATATTTCGCGAATGTTCATTCCCGCCTGAGATATGGCATAATATTCTGGGGAAATACATCTTATAGCTCCAAGACATTTAGATTACAAAAATGAATTGTACGAATAATAACCAAATCCCACCCACGTGATTTTTGTAAGCCTCTCTTCAATAATCTAGGAATTTTACCTAGAAAATTACCTTGTCTGTTTATTTACGAATCAGTGTTTTTTTTTTGTCAAAAATGACTTGCTTAAGGGTGGGAATATATTTTCAGAAAATGCCGATGTCTATTACTATAACACTCGACGTAGAAATCATATTCATCAGGTGACAGTATCAACAGCTCATTACAAAACATTCACATACAATATTTTACAACACTTTTCCAGATGACTTTACACGATTAAAGTCGATAGAAAAGTTCACATACATTATTTTACAACACTTTTCCAGATGACTTTACACGATTA
The DNA here is from genome assembly GCA_011170035.1 of Teleogryllus occipitalis. NCBI lineage: Eukaryota > Metazoa > Arthropoda > Insecta > Orthoptera > Gryllidae > Teleogryllus > Teleogryllus occipitalis. The sequence continues at coordinate 27,501 of BLKR01004271.1, read as the reverse complement.
AAGTCGATAGAAAAGTTTAAATCCAAAGTGAAATCGTTTCTGCTGCATAACTGTTTCTATACAATTAGAGACTATACTGAGCATCACAAGGAAAGTAACATTAATTTTAACAATGATATTTAATGTATTATTTACCATTGGACCGTATAATTCTAAACAATATGTAACAAGTATTGTATTGCAGCTTCTGGGTCAATGACCCCATCTCGATCAGGTTTTTCGTCCAGTTTCCCTGATCCATTGAGCAAATGCTGAGATGTCCCCTTGTTTTGCTTCTGCACATAAATGTAACTTCATTATCTGTGCACGTCTTCTAGAATTCAGTGGGAAATACAGTTATTCAAATTGTCGTTTCAATGTTGTCGCGGCAGGAAGTATTATTCCAAAGGACAACATGGATAAGAGCCCAAAATTTATTGCTTATTTATCCTTGAAAATAGATTTTATTACATGGGAGTTTATTTTTCATTCAAAATTCAAATAGTAGTGTTCATTGAGTATAGGGATCACAGAATTTTGAAAATGTGCACACAATTCACTTCTCCCCATAGCACGTCATACGCAGTTTTAACTTTTTTTGCGTACAATAAATAAATAAATATTTGCAGTTTTAAAAAATAACAAAAAACAATTTTCTCAGAAACGGCTCCAATTTTTTTCTTTAAATTTTTGGTAGCGGTATTGCCAAACGAGGCATACACGATGACATAAACACCATATTGCTGTATTCTTTTTTTTTTTTTTCAAAAATTACAAATAATTAATTTTTTTGATTTCTCTCTCACATCGGTAATATCTACATTAGAGGCGATTTTTCTACGTTATTTATTTATGAATAGATGTGCTTTAAATAATGTCAAATAAAGTTTTTCGAATACTCAACAGTTTTTTGTTCAAACGAGCTCAAAATTCCGCATTTTCAGAAACGCTCAAACTGCATTTTCTCAAAAATGGCTTCAAATTTTTTCTTCCAACTTTTACAACCGATAGACGTAATGGCACTGTTTAATACGACATGAAGTTCATTTTGGCGAATTCTTTGTTTTTGTTTCAAAATTTTCACAAATGTAATTTTTTAAAAATATATCTCACGACGTTAATGTGCACATTTCAATAAATTTGTATACATTATTGAATTTGTCAGTGAAAGTTCTTTAAATGAAGTTTTTCAAAAACTCAATAGATTCCCGTGAGAAAGAGCTTCAAATTTCGCATTTACAGTTACACTTAACGCCTTTTTCTTAAAGACTGCTCCAAATTTTTCAATGAAAATTGCTATTTAGGACAAGGTTTTAGCCTTCTTTGATATTCTTAAAATAATATTTCGGTTCTACTATTCAGAAACCAAAAAGTTGAGAAAATTTAAAACAAAACTTTACTTTGGGCGGCGATAGATGGCAGCTGGCAAGATGACGGGGCAAGACTGTAAAGCCAGTCCACACCAAGGAAATTAGAAAACATTACTACGAGAAAGTCTGTACCATTCTGTTGCACCTCTAGTTGTATGTCTCCTTGTAATTGATAAGAAAACAATACTCTTTTGTCAACACAAAGTATTTTTATTTAAAGTTAATACTGAGCAGAGAGGTATACCAGTGTAATTTAACCACATAGAATATGAAGTAATTAGTTTAATTTCACATAAGGTTGCAGATTCTACAGGCTCTGAACAGGTGGGGTAGAATCAAGAAGAATCAAATCAGTAAAAACAATAGAATCTATGAGGTTCATGATCTCATCCTATACAATATAGTGTGAGGAACATTTCTTTGAGACCTTTGGCCTCAAAGTTTTAGTTTTTAAAGCCTTAAAACACTTCATTTACGAGTTATTTAACAATATAGATTAAAAAATGCCACCGACTGTTGCAGGTTGCATTTGACATGAATAATTACTTGTGTTTTTTAAACAAATCCTTCATATTTTTAAAATCATAGTACAATTGTCATGTCTCTGTGAAATTCTCTTTCTTTAGAGATCTCATTTATAAAGATTGCATGTGAGAGCTGCAAAAGGTGTGTATACTACTGATATAATAATATAAGAGACTATTACACTGTGAATAATCATTTAACCAGAATGTGAAATTCTGTTGATTATTATACTTAAGAATTATTTGGAATAAATGAAATATCCTTCATCAATATGTAGGCAATAAAATTTTTGAAATATGAATGAAATGAAAATGTGAGATAGTATAAAGTTTTAAAGGTGATTCATTGTGCTGGTATTGGTGAAGTAATAATCACAGATGCGCTTCTACACAGCTGCAATCTTCTGTCATTAAACTAGTATTAAAAGTAGCTGAAGCCTTAATTAGCTCAATTTTTTAGTTATTAATAAATTACAAGTGGTTTTATTACCTTCATATAGCCGCAAAGATATCTGAGTTTGTATGTGATTATGTAATTTGGTAAATAGTAGAGTAACAAGTTTCTACATCTTATTACAACCACTAACACAGTATTGTAGAGTCAAGTAATAGACATCACTAAACAGCCAGGAGCAATCTGATTTTACAAGCATGCTTTTACATGATGAACCAAATACATACCAAATTAGATCACCACAATCAATAGACAGTTGCTGAAAGTGTGTAGGCTCAATTAGTATTTCTACAGGTTTGTTTCTACATTGCCAGTAATGGAGAGAAAAAACAACAAAAAGCATGAAACTCCCCACCCCTATCCCAACATTGGCACCACACATTGCCTGTACAAACATTGGGATGATTTCTTGTTTTGCTTCCTTGATTGATTGTTTTTTGAGTTTTTTTAGTTCAGGAAGCAAATTTGAAATGTCTATAGTTTAAGTCAGACAATGAAGATTCAATTAACAATTCTCTTTTTGACCTACAGCATGTGTAAAGTCTTAAACACTCCTGCAAGACCTGGACTATGAAAGACAGCAAATTCAGCTTTGTGGCTAAAAACAAAATTGGTCTCTCCGTTGGATCTTCAAATTACGTCAGATCCAATAAAACAAATGCTTACATTTGGAATGCTTCATAATACTTGTAATAGAACATGAGATTAGGTCAGAATCCAAAACGTGTTTGTTTCATTGGATCTGAACTAAATTCAAAATCTATCCCAAATACTTCAACAAAAGGGGAAGAGAAATTAATATTTGAGAATTGGTCTCACAGTCTTTTTGGAATGCAAGGGTATGTAAGGTAAAATTTTATTATGGAAGGGGAAAGAGTAGCAGCACATAGTGTGTGCTAATTGAGGAAGGTGGGTGGGGATGCTGGGGATCGTCCCCTTTGGGAGTTTAATATCATCTGCTGGAAAAGAATTAATTTATCCCCAAAAGTGGCACATATAATCACCAATTTAAAGGAACCTCATTTAGGATTTCCACACTTTAAGAGGTTAAAATTCCGAAAATTAAGACATGAAAAGTATTCCAAGAGTATTCTTACGATTTAAATATGCTGAGAAAGTGAAGATGATCTTTAGCTTCACTCATCAAATAGTTGATCCCCCTTCCAGGAGAATTGAACATTCCCTCTGGAGAAAATTGTCAATGCACACCCTGACAGCATATAAGCTACAAAGTATTCCAGGACCAATTAGAAGCAAAAAAGTTCAAAATTAAGGCAGCAAAATTATAAGATTTATTATGTGCTGCAACTGTCAACCCAATGGTAAATTGGGTTCCTTAACAGAATGCCTAGGTCTCAAGAATAAGAATGATTATCTAATGTCTAACTGAACATACTTGAAGCAACTTATAGATAACATTAAGATTTTATAGGTTTTAAAAGGAATAAACCTGAATTTTGAAGTCCCAAACTTGAATAGCAGACCCAAGGATGATGATCAAGTTAAAGAATATGGTATTCTGTTGCACACTATACTTGAATAGCAGACCCAAAGATGATCAAGTTAAAGAATATGGTATTCTGTTGCACACTATTGATGTACCTAAACATAAGAAATTTCTATGTAATTGGAACTGCATTGGATGAGAGAGGGAAGTGAAATAAGAGATGGTGAACTATATGATTTTGACGAGTGTTTTAAAATTATTCAACTGCATGATAGCCTCGTATTGTAAAGTTCCAAAGCAAAATGGTTTCCTTAAATATAATTTTAAAAACTTAAATTCATTATTTAAATAAATAGTTTGCTCATTATTTTAATATAACTATTATTTAGCTTTTTAATCAAATTTCGGATAATTTAGTAATTTTAGATGCCTCTTGAAGTTTGAATAAAAAAGAGTATTATATATTTTATAATTATTTTAGAAATTACTTACATCTGAGAATGTTTTGCAAACTCAAAAAAATATATTAGAAATACCTTCAAAATATGACATGGATTAGAAAATAATTTTTTCATTGCAAGGTAGCCCGAAGCTACTGTGCACACTTTTCATGTACAGAGGCACCCTAATTGCATTTCTTACTCCTCCTAGAGGAGGCATAAGAAATTTGCTTTCAAAAGGATGCACCCCTCGCAACTGTTTCAAAGGGCAGTGATGTGAAAGAAATACAAGAGGAAAGGAAAACTATCACAGGATGTACTCTGCAAAATCCTCCTTAAAGAAGGATCCTTATCGGAATGCTGCATTACTCTTCAATAAACTACCTAACCATGTTAAGAAGTTAAGCAAAAATAAATTCAAAAAAGCACTAAAAAATTACTTAATTGAAACTTGTATGTATAAAGGTAATTAATACAGAGAGAACAATGTTACAATAATTATATATTCTTTTCTATAGGGAAAGTTATTTTATTTCTTTAGGATAAGCAAGTAAGGTTGAGATTGTCATTTCTATTAATTATATGAAATGTAAATAAGTGTACATACTACATTATGTAAAATTATGAAAACTGTAAGAAAAAGAATAATGAATGTTACCTATGTTGCTTCAAGACTTGTTAATTGACTTGAGTTAATACGAGCATATAAATTATTATTATGATAGTTGTTGTTGTTGTTGTTGTTATTATTATAATACCTCACTCTCCTTAGTAGGTAACTTGAGTAGGCAAGTGTTTTGCCATTAGACTTGTCCTGAATATTGATGTGCGTACTGCTCCATTTTTCTTTATTTCTGACAAACGTCCTAAATTTTTATACTGTTATAATTTCAAACAATCCTACAAAATAAGTGTGTTTTGAAACCACTGAATTTCATCACAGAATTTCATGCTACATGAGAGAACCCTTGCGCAAATTCCTTTGTAAAGCAAATATTGTAATTTTTGTCTTTTTACAGTGCAATCTAAGAGCTGAAAAATAAAGGAAGGAACCGAGTAATTTGAATCAAAGTGCATTTGTCTCTCACATGTTAAGAGCAAGAGAATCTTGAAAGTGAAGGCGAATGTTTTAATGTAGACTAAAGTCATGCTTTTTTAAATATTTTATTTAAATACCCAGAAATATTTCACAAATTTTGTCATGGAAAATGAAAGAAAAAAGGGGAGGAGGGGGAATAAAATGGAAATCCTGGAAAAACCAGGGAGTTTGCCCTAGAAAAATAGTGGTTACCCTGTTAATTTTGAAAGTGTGCAATGTAATTTTCCTTGATCTACTATTTAGTTGTTTACTTGATACACTATTGCATTTTTACGTGATTTACTTCATGTAATATTTAGTTGTATAAAAAATAAATAATTTGCTCAAACATATTTTGGATGCCCTGTTATCCTTATGGCAACCCTATTTGCCATGTAATATAATTTTCTAAGTACATTTTCTACATATAATCTACTACGTGACATTCATCACTTTTTACATGTAGGTTGCATAATCTATGCACACAGACTGTGTAATATTTCATATCAAATTATCAAAAAAGGTAATAACACAAAATAATAATAGAAACACTTTGGTATACGAAATTTTATTTTTGATTCCATGAGAAAATACATAAACAAAGTTTTCATTAGCTAGATTTTCAGACCTCTATGTGCTGAAAAGGGATGGTAGGATGTAATATTGAGCACAGTATGAAACTTTGAAAAAATGTAACAAATTGATAAAAAGAAAGAAAAAAAAAGAGATAGAGAGAGAGAGAGATCAAAAGTTACGTTTGTGATTGAAAACTCAAATACATTAAAAACACAAAAAACAGCACCATCAAAAAACATGAAATTCGTGACATAACATATCTAAAAAACTTATTTACACTATTTAAAAAATAGAGAAAGATAGAAGAGAATTTCTAAAAAGCCAATAAACCATAAGTTTGACACGTAAAAACCAACCAAAAATTCTTATAAATACATCGTTAAATTAACAAAGATATATCGTACATGTAAAATTTTTGGTTGATATTTCCTGACACACTAGGGAGTTTTGTTTTTTCTGAAATTCTATGCATTATTTTGTAATTTGCAAATATTCTAGTGTCCACAAGTACAGACCCCTGCAAGTTCACCTCCCCTTCCTCCACTGCGAAAAAGATATCTGTCTACATAAATTACACACAGCACATTGTTTTGTTTTGTGTATTATGAAGGCTGAGGAACTTTTAAGCTTTGATGCACATCACTAGTCAATAGTAGGTGCTATTTATTCTCTGGTGGTGTGTTGAGACTTGGACATGTAAGTTTAATACTATAAATGCTTTCACACACACCTGGAATACTTTCAAATAGAGACATATTACGAAAATTTCATTTCAAAATGAAGATCCAGGAACAATGACATTTTTATTGCAAATAGGTAACCCAATCATGTACATCTAATCACGGATATACTATGTTAATCAATGTAACCATATTCCCCATCTCAAAAGTACTCTAATAAAAACAGTTATTCTCTCTTCATTTCTTCAGTAGTATTCTCCTTGCAGATCATTTGCAATATAAAGAACGAAAAAATGAAACATTAATATATCCCAAAAGATAGGACATTTCAACATAAAAATACCTGATTTAATATTTAATTACTGCAAACTGGAGGATCTTTTCAGGAGAGTTTTTGAAAATTATGTGGTTCATCACACTGCCAGTTCTTGATCCAACAAATAGAAGTGTCAATGACTTCATTGCACAGACAAGATAGTATTTAAGAACATGCTTTTTCCATACTTCAGCCATATCACCTGTTTGCAGGCCTTCATCGGTTTTTGTTTTAGGTTCGTAGAACATGAGATTTTGGCAGTCTACAAAAGCGTCTCGCCCTGCCCATTCAGTAAAACATAAATAAGAATACCGTTTGCTTACTGTGGCATTAATTCCCTTTCAAATGCACTATTTGGAGTTAATTTTATGTTTCATTGAAACGCAATATTATTGCTTGACAATGTGGCACCAGGAAACTCAGTGAAAATGAGAAAAATTTTATAATCTCGAATTTTGTTACTTTTCTTAAATTGTTACATAACATGGGTTTTTTTTTTGTTTTCTTCAAATTGTTCATTTTTCTTTGTGCATGGTAGTTTACTTTTATGTATGTTAACCACTTAACATAAAAGCCCGTGTATACTCAAGGTTTTAATTTTTTCAAAAATTTAGAAGCCCAAGTATACATATGTTTTTAATATGAATAATTTTAAAAATTGAAAATTTTTGGACCCTCATTTGTTTCATAATTGGTAAGTTATGAGGTTAAAGCAAAATAATCCACTTTTTTATAATTTTGATTACATAATTAACTATAAACTAAATGTTGAATCTTAGTATAAATATATAAAAATATTATATATTAGATTTCAATATTCTTGTAACAAAAACATGTCATAAAAGTTTATAGTATTAATGATTATCTCAGCTAATTATTTGTAAACATGTAGTATGACTAAATTCAACTCAATTAATAAATTCCACAAGGATAAGTACTTTAATAACAAAATGTCTGCTAAAATAAAAAATCAATTGTTTAAAATTTTTAACATGTTTTCCCAGATCTACTTGATTCTAATGTGAAAAGAGTTTTTATAGGTAATTTTTTTTCCAATGTTTTTGTTTTTTACTTGGTTTTAACTTTTACTTTTTAGTTGGCAAAGTGCTCTACAGTAACTTGAGCTGTCATTTTCTAAGAAATTGTAAAAGTAGAGATCAAGGCTAATTGTTTAAGATAGGTTTGAAACAATTTTGTCTATTATAAGTTAACAAAGCAGTTGAAAGAAGAAAAAAAACTGGCCAAGTTGCCCTGGTACAATACAAGTGCTGTGAAATTGAAGTTTGTAGTGAAAGAAAAACTATTGCAACAGTTATTCAAGAGATTTCACGTGCTTCTACTTACAAGAACGAGAAAACATATCTAGAAAATATTTCGCACTGAGAAGAGCTTACAATTGAAAAAACTCAGAAATCAAACTTGAAATTTTATTACTTGAAAGCTAAAAGGTGCGAATGAAGACACTTGCAATTTTCTTTCCGAATTTCACTTGCTTCCAAATATTTCACGCCAAAACACTTTACCTTTTGTCAAGCTTCACTGTCAACATGTCAGTGAAACATTCGGAAACCATGTTAACTGACGTTAAGCATGATACACAAACTTGCTTGCTTCAGTTCAGTATCAGTTGTGCCAGCCACACGGAAGCCATTTGAAGTTGAAATTATTGTGAACATTTGAGAATCGAGTGGCAAATCTTAATCGTACTTTGACAGTCTTTAGTTTACTTCCTTTAATATATATATTTCGAGAAGTAAAATGTCCTTTTCCAGTTCATGAACGAAATTACTATTACAGAGAGAAATTTCCAACAGATTTATAATTTTATATCCAGGCGCGAATTTACACTAGCATAGGTTGGTAGAATGAGTGATCGAGATTCATATGTCTATAACGTCGGTGCACTGTGTTGTGTCTACTGTCACGGTTAGTGTTCGAGCAGTGTTTTGAAGCTTGGTTCAAGTTTGGTCGCTTGAATATAAGGTAAACATTATATATACACCATATGTAAAGTACGTATTTGCGTCTTTTTCACAGATTTTTCGAAGGGGAAGTATAATTTTGATTGTAGATGGCTCTATTATTTGCTGTTTGTTACATGAAAATACTCCAGTGTTGCGCGATGTAAAGGAACATTGTTGAAGTCTGTAAGCTAATCTAGCCGTAACAAAGATTTTTACGAGAATTATGCTTGTCTGTGATTGGTGTTCACGAAAAATCATATTGGTGGTCTCGAAATAATTTCCTAGAATTCTGTTTAGTATGATTACTAATTCCAACAGTGTGTCAATGTCTTGGTGGATCGGGAGAATAGCTACCCCTCTGCTCCAAAGCCCCCTATACGTATAAATCTCCGTAGCAACGTACTCACATTAAGTTAACTGATTATTCGTATTTTTCACGCTACAAATGTAATTTTATAACCTACACAATTCTTTAACCAACGCATTTTTTTTGCCAAATGGTCCGCGACGTCGCTACCCGATGGATCCAACGTGCTACGTTCGCGAGGGCCTTCCGTCCCTCGCTCTCGAGACCTGGTTCGCGCCTCCGCTGCCGCTCCGGCGCTCACGTTGTTTTATATACCTCCCTCACTTTCAAGAGAATTTATTTTAAAGGGAACGCTCACTTTTAAGAAAATTTCTTTTAGAGGGAATAGTAAATAAATAGACATTAAAAAATGTCATTTCCTACTAAGAAAATTTAAAAAAATATAAAAGTAAAAAATTTTGTACTCACCTCTAGTCTTTTTGTGAAGTTCCGTAAATTGATACTATAGATGTTAAGAATTTCCACATAATGTCATTAATACTTTTTTTAACATGTTTTTTTCTCCACATATATTCAAAAAGGTAAGTCTGAAATTGGTCTTTGACGCCATGCCGAGGCAATTGGCGCTTAATTGCACTCCACGTGCTTTCGATTGTATTGGTGTGCTCATTATTTTCATTTTTTTGATAATTTCATTTCTCTTCCAAACTTCGAACATTCACGTCTACTTGCAATAATTCCAACATTCATAAACCACTTAATAATTTCTAATTTCCCGTTCATACGTAAATCACAGAAAAAAATTACCATTTAAAATTTCACTCATTGTCACCAATACAATTGAATTTACCAGAAATGCAATTAAAGAATAATTTCAAACTTACCTTTATCAATATATGTGGAGAAGAATGCATAAAGCAAATGACTTTCATTGAATCAAACAAACGAATGGAAAAAAACAATTCCTTAGAAACGTATGTGACTTAATGTAGCCTTGACATAGGGGGTAGCTATTCTTCCAATCAACCCAATTCTTAAACAATCAGTTTTAGTTTAATCTATAACATGGGCATTTCGAATTGTGTGAGGTTTGTAAAATAAGTTTTTATGAAAAATTGGGCGAAACAGTGGTCTATTTTCTTCGGCAAGTGTGACAACATTGTCGACTTTTTTCGAAGTCTGAATTTTCATGTGTCAATACTTCAACAATCAGTTTTAGTTTCTAATCTATTACCATGAACATTTCGGATTGTATAATGTTTGTAAAGTAACTCATGAAATGTTTGCCGAAACAGTTGTCGATTTTCTTTTGCAAGTATGATACCATTGTCGATATTTTCCGAAGTCTGGATTTACGTTTATTTATTTAATTGCATTCGCTTGTATATGGAAATTTTGTGTAGATCTTTGAAATTTAATGTTAAAAGGTTTCTACGTTGACATAATTTCCAATTGATGTTCACCAAACCAAACAAACTTCTCAAAATTGAATGCGATCAGATCACATATTGACGCCGTTATGTCCTTGCAAGTGTGTCCGCATTGAAATCACCACAGGTAATTGGAACTAGTTGATTTTGTCGTTCATCCCTCATTAGGGGTTCTTATTATACTTCAGTTAATACATTAAGTCCGTTGACTCTTAATCAGCTGTTACGATGTCATCCAATCGGAAGCTTTAACGTCACTAGAGTGATGTCACTATGGTGACGTTCAAGCTCCCGATTGGATGAAATGTTAACAGATTAAGAGCCAACGGACTTAATATATTAATCGAAGTGTATACGTAACGCTAAGAGGAGGGAATTTAGCCAACGTCACGCCGTTACATAGGAAACTAGAGGTGCTACAGAAAGGCATAGACTTTCTCGTAGCAATTTTTTCTAGTTTCCTTGGCGTGGACTGGCTTAAAGGTCTTCCTCCATTCTCTGGCTCTGGCCAGCTGCCATCTATCGTCACTGAATGTACATTTTCTTCACGTTTTCTGAACTTTTCGGTAACTTAATAGTAGAACCGAAATATTACTTCAGGAATATTAAAGAAGAGTAAAATCTCGTCCGAAATAGACACTTTCATTGACAATTTTGAAGCCGTTTTTAAGAAAATGGCGATTAAGCAATACTGTAAATGCGAAATTTGAAGCTTTTTTTACAGGAATCTATTGAGTTTTCGAAAAACTTCATTTAAAGTCGTTCAAGCACTTCCACTCGCAAATGTAATAATATATACAAATCGATGGAAATGTGCATATTAAAGGCGTGAGAGATATTTTATAAAATTTACATTTGTGTAATTTTTGAAAAACCAAAAGAATATACGAAAATTAACTTTACGTCATAATAAACAGTGCAATTAGCATTATCCATTGGAGAAATTTGGAGCCATTTTTGAGAAATGACCTTTGAGCGTTTCTGAAAATTCGATATTTCGAACTCATTCTTACTGAAAACTGTTGAGTTTTCGAGAAACTTTATTGGACATTATTTAAAGCACATATACTCATAAATCTTGCAGTGTGAAGAAATTACTTCTAATGGAAGTATTACCGACATGAGAGAGAAGTCAAAAAATTACATTTTTGTAATTTTTGAAGAAAACAATATAATAGAACAATATGACGTTTATGTCATCCGATAGGGTTGGTTGGGCACTAACCCTACCAAAAATTTAAAGAAACAATTTAGAGTCGTTTTTGAAAAAATCATGTTTCTGTAATTTTTTTAAATTGCAAATATTGACCCTCTATTGCACAAAAACTACTAAAAATTTCCCAAAAAGTCTACTTGACCTTAATGAAAGAACTATTTATGGGTAACAAATTTCATTTGAAGGAAAAATCTGTCTTCAATTTTATAGTTGTAGGAAGACCCCCCCCCCCCAAAAAAAAACCAAAAACATAATGACGTGCTATTGCTCAAACGAAAGAGTAAAAAAGGTCTTTCTAGTACCATTTAATTAGTAGAAACATTTCTGAATGAAATTAAAATAATACTTTATTCAACAAATTTGTGCAAGTTAATTTCAGTGCAAGCCCTAAGTCCGTTACAGATTGCAAACGGTATTAAGTTTATTTATGGAGGTCAATAATGAAAATATTGCTATAATTTTTTCGAGTTCCTCTTTACTTTTCGCCGTTACTCGTTCTCCAATATTTCAGAAGTAAACGTGTTGTCGATAAAAGAAGAGAAGTTTGCAAAAACATCTGAAAATGTAATATTTTCTTGTTTTCCCTCGGAAAAAAAGATACTCATTTACATAAAAACTTCTCAAACCTGAAGAAAGTCTTTGGAATTTCACAAAGAATGTGTGAAACATCTTCCCCTTATCCTTATTCTTTTCAGATTTCTTCTGTGTAAGGGCGCCATTCCAAGGCGAATGTAAGCTTTCATTATCCTATTAATTTTCTCTGAAACCACGGCACACTGTAAACGCGCAGAATGCCGCAGCGGCCCACGAGCGCTCCTGGACCCTTCTCTATCAATGTCTTTCGTAGGCGGGGGCACCAATATGTGGGAATCGCTGGCTCTCAGTATGTCATCCTCAGGAAGCGAGAGATAAGTCACACGCCTCCAGAGGTCAGGCGAGAATCATCCCATTCGTACCACTAAGTTGAAAATCGCCGGGAAAACTGTTTCTCGTTCGTAAGTAAAAGATTAAAGTATTAAAAAATTAAATTAAGAATATAAATAAATTAAAAAATATATTATGTATACATTGTTACAACAAATGAAAATATTTTTTCGTCAATACCATATTAATTGAATACGTTAAATAACGAAGAAAATACTCTAAAGTGAGGAATCCAATTAAATTCGCGCCGTGGACTCGACCCACGCGCCACCCAAGACTGTATGGCTTGTCAAAAATTACCCCTACGCTAATTTGTCGGAAAAAGAATCTCCTACGGACTCAAAGTTGTCCCCAATTTTGTTTTTATGTGCAGTCCTTCGCCAATTAATTCCGATGTGATCATACTTTTAATACACATCATAATTGAAATGAATACAACTCGTTACTGATTTTTTACTGCTTTATAACCTATTATTACTTGTTATAAATGGGGGGGGGCTTGTCGCAAGCGTTACGTAATTGTTTTTAGGGGGTTCAGATGCATGTTTCGCGGGGGGAGGGGTATTAAAAATACTCCAAATTTGCGTTATGTAAGTTATGGATGGCCCCTTAGCAGGATTTAAATTTTGGGAACTTTAACCATTTTTCGCAATGATGATATTTCAAGAGGTTGAAAAGAAACGCAGTTTGTTACTTGTGCGACATGTCTTCGTTGTCAGCGTATTTTGGTTTCCTGTTATTTCGCGGCGAGTGATTTTTTCGTTTATTATTTCGTGTTTGCGGACGAGTCAACTACTTCGGTCATTAGTACCGTAAATGTAGTGAAAGTTTTTATTACGAGAGATGAGCGTGTTCTTCTCTCGCTGGATGGAGAGATCCGGGGCTGACCGAAACGTTTTTTCTCATATTTTACCCTCATATCGGGTCTTTTTGAACTCCATAATTAATTTGTTAATACTTTTTCTCAATGGTTGCAGAATAATTTGAGTCTTATAGATACGCCTTCGTACACTTATTAAGCTGGTAGCAAACCATGTTTTCCAAATTTTGTTAGAGTTATTCATTTTTTTTCGTTACTCGTGTCCAGCTTGATTCAAGATATTTTCCCATTATCATTTAAAACATCTTATCATGATCTTGACAAGATGAACTAAATGTGTCTGATACCATCAATATTCGATTTATCTCAAAATCATTTTCACAAACTCCTAAAAATATTTCTGAAGCATTATGTATCAACAATGGAAGCTACGTATGGCGGAGGTTATTTTATGTAATATTTAATATGAAAAATTATATTTATGTTACTTAAAATAACTTATAAAAGGTATTCTAATATAAAATCAATTATTTACACTCAGAATATTGCAGTATACATTCATGTTTTCCTCTTCCAGTTGTCAGTAGAGCTTGGGGTCCAAAAATACCCCAGGTATAGTACTTGATATGAATCAGCAGATATGACATGTTTATTGTCATGCTCCAAAACAGCGGAAGAAAATTGGAGCTCTGTGGCTAGTCTTTCGTAAGATGATGCCTTACTTCTCCCCGTCCTTTATGATCGCAACTTGAAATCTTGCAATCTTGAAAGAAGCTCCGTACAGTTTATAAACTGTCAATCCTACAGGTATTTCGGAATTGACCGATCATGTATTACCACTATGCTTTGTCAAACGTCCCAATCATGTCAAGGACGATTGACACCGCAAATATACAAGCATTTATGCTTCTCAGCTCTGCTGTTAGCTTGTGTATAGCATTATCAATAGAACAGCCAACTATAAAGCGATATTGGTGTGGGGTAGCTCCCTTCTTCATTCACGTTTATTTCTAGGCGGGTTAGGACAGGCTTACCCAAAGTAGACAAAATATAGTTCGATCGAAACATCTTGACCTCATCCGGCCAGAGGCGTATCTACGGAATGACAGACGTCACGTGCCATGGGCGCCATCCAAAAGGGGCGCTATTTAAAGTATACCCACTAAAACATAACAACACCCCTAATTTGAAGTAACCTTACAGGGGCGCAAATTCTATGCTGGCCATGGGCGCCTGAATACCTAGATACGCCTCTGCATCCGGCTTCTTGTCGTTATTCTCTCACAAGCGCCGAGCCTCACTTTCAATTTTCCAGAGTTTTGCAAAATAACCTAATGCTGGGCAGCTGTAGTTTTTTATATCTAAAATTTTGCCACGAATGAACAGTAATGTTTTTTTAGCAGGTTAGGACGAATCCTGACCATGCCTGGAGCTTGTAGCGCCGTACCTGGCACCTCCAGCTCGGCGAGGGTGAATCTTCCGCGACCTCTGCTTCGTACTGTTCCACGACCAAAGTCCGAAGCGGCCCGTGTTGATTGATTGATTTTTCGTGTTTCCGGGTGCGTCAAGTACTTCGGTCATTAGTCTCGTTAGTGTAGTGCATGTTTTTTTCTCGGGAGATGGCGGTGATCTTCCCCCGCTGGATGGTGAGATCCGGCGCCGACCTACCGTCGGCTAGTGGGGCTTCCCCCTAACCAGGACTCTCCCACCAGGGCACCGTCCCAGCCGGGACAAGATCTAAGCTCCCGACCGGTCTCCCGGAATATGTGGTAGTTAGTAGTGTAGTGCATGTTAGTGTGTGTGTGTGTGTGTGTGTGTGTGTGTGTGTGTGAGGGGAGAGGATAGGACAAGGAAGAGGAAGGACAGATCGCGCGCGGTCCGTGGCCCGTTTGGTAGGGTACTGCTCCGGCATTCGCCTGGGGTTGATCGGAGAAACCACGGAAAACTACCGATCAGAGCAGCCGGCCGCTAGAATTCTCCTCCAGACAGCAGCTGAATTCGACCTAGCTGAAAAGCTGGTGTCGAAAATCCTGCCGCCGTCAGGACTCGAACCTAGGACCTCCCGGTTAGAGGCGCTGCAGTGACATCAGTTGATGCACTGAGCTACCGCTACCGGTCTCGAGTTGATCTTCGTGATCTTGTATATCATTTGGAAGCAGAACCTCTAGTAAGACTTGGAGAGTGACGGCACAAATTGGTGTTTGCCCATCTTCCAAACGGATGGAGGGCAAAACGCCCGGGATCCCGGGCTTGCGCGGGTCGCGTGTGGTAGTGCCCCTGGCATATTCTTCCCATAACTTTCGTTTCCTGGCGACAATTTTTTGTTCGAGAGCATTACGTGCTGCGTAAAACACACGATTTTCCTTCGTATCTGGAGTATCCCGCTGCAGTCTCCTTTGAGCTCTTCTCTTGACTCAGACCGGTAGTTTGGGGGCACCACCACTGGAAACTCTTGAGCTTTGTGACTGGCCCGTGGAGTGTGCTCACCAGCTCGACCTAGCATATGACATGTGACTTCCTGCAGTTTTTCTTCGATACTGGCTTGAGTCCTTTCTTCTTTCATTAGCTACAATTGCTGCGGTAGCGCCTTAGCGAAGCGAACTACAGCAACCGTGCCGAGAAGTGGCGTTTTCTTTGGGTGTGTAAGTCGTGTGTCAACGCCCAAGGAAATAAAAAAAACATTTTTTTACCTTTGAATTTATTGAGATTTTTTACATTTATTCGGTCTTCCGTGCGATTGGCGTCATAGATCGGCACCAGCACGTCCATGCAACGCAGGCAATGCGCGAGCGCAGCTCAGGCTGTTGGCGAATGCCTCCAACGTCTTCAGGTCGGATCGGGAGGCGGCAGCGCGTGCGCGCAAGGACAAAGCGTGCCAAGGCGTTGGATCTGTACGAAACGGCCTGCCGGAGAGCGAGTGTCCGTGATTGTGATATTTTCCGTTGTGCTTTGCAGCCTTTAGCGATACAAGAAACAAGTAATTGCGCAATCTTTGCAATACAAAATACAACATTCTCATTGTTGTTATTTTGCGACTATCTTTCCCTCATTCTTCCTACATAATTTGAAATAAATAAGGATTATGTTTATCATCATTATCATTATGTTTACATAATTTCATTTTACTCTAAATATGTGAGTGAAAAGAGTAGTGTGGGGGTTAACACTTTCCTTCCCTACCAACGCCCTAAGGTCCAGAGTGAGGAGACGCCTCTGGTGCCGAGGTTGTCCTATTGAATACAGTTGGGAGAAAATTAGTTCCAGGTGGTGTGTTGGCAAAAGCCTGGAGCCTCTCAATACCTGCAATGTTTGGAATCCCTGCTTTTCTCGACAAAGATGTATTCTTACAGAAAACCACTGGAATATGTCAATGGTAAAATACAAATATTGCAATCAAATGTTTGTTCAGCCCATTGATATTTGTTAGGGTTATTTGAATGCCACTAAAGCTGCAGATCCTCCTGAAAATAAACTGATACTTGTCGTGAAAATGTAGATGTAAAATAATGATTTGTCCAAGATAGTCATCGATTTTCCAATAGACATTTGTAGTAATTGACAGGTAAGCATTTTCTTTATTTTCTAAGTCAGACTCTAAAATTAAGAATATTGCAGTTATCTTATTAATTAATTAAACCACAAAACTGCATCAACTGGTTCGACCAAAGTCAAGGTTGATTTTGAAATTGTTGAACCAAAATGGAACCTGACTGATAAATAATCCTCATACTCGGGAAGAATATTTCGGATTCAAAGAAATGAACACCTTAAGTTAAAGAACTTAAACGTAAAGAGCCGAACGCGGTGTAAAACTAATGGAAAACTTCAGTCCTCGATAAACAAAAATGGACTAACTCAAAGTCTATTTCAGAATTAAGACTGAAGTGGGAAAAAATCTCCTAGCTTTAAGAATTATATATTGTGAACAAAATTTAAAGAAGTTTAAGTGATCACATTTTATTCTACAGCTTTTGGAATATTTACAAGTTATTTGGAGAGTGTATATTTAACATCTTTATCAAAACTTAAGTGTTACGTTGTTTTATGAAATAATCTTGTAGATTTTAACTTATCACTGGATTCTTTTTATATTCTTCAACATTGTAGTAAATTTTATTCCGTTATTGTGAAGGTGAAGTAAGTGTCGTGTGGCTTACCAAACACCAACAAATTCAGAATTTAAAAAAATTGTACAGGTTCAACTCATTAAAAATGTTTTTATGACATTATTTTAAGATCTAATTTTGAAAAACGTATTTCATTAAAAAAAACAATATTGTATTTGTACGAAGACACCGGCAAAAAATTTTAAACTGTTGCAAATTTCGAAAATACAGAAGATTAAACGAAAATAGGACGTGTGCCAGTTTTAGAAGCTTTGCTCTATTCGATAAAACATTTGGAGCCGTTTTTGAAAAAAATTCGAAAATGTGACTTAATGTTAAGCAACCCTCAATCAAAATATCGGTTTCATACTAGAAGGACCCCGAATTTGGCCAGATCGTTCGCGGAATCAACTTTGGAGAAAAATCCTATGAACGGTTTAGGCACAAGGTGTGAGTTGGCCGGCCGCCCGGTCAGACACGTTTTGCCGTAAACAATTTTTAGGTATCAAGGAATCACAAAACACGGATTCTGGCTACACAACACATTCTGGGGAGTAATGTACTACATAAAGGAGCAAGAAATATTTTACATTTTTCGATATCAGGATCCCACAACACAAATACGGATACACAGGACGAAGAACACAAGTTTGCGAAGTCATGGAATATTGTGGAGCGAATAACAACAGTTTTGCGTTAAATCGGAACGTGACGACAGATCTGTCAGTATCAGTGTCTCTGAATGAAATACAGGAACTGCAACACTGTTTCCTGGTAAGTAAATGATGTCGAATCAAATCTTTCTTGGGGGGAGGTGCAAGAGGAAGATCTGGAATCCTGATTTAGACCCATTGCACCCACACACTGACTCGCACATTCACACACAACAGCTGAAGATTATCAACATTTCACTTCTATTAATTTCCTTGTTAATGTGAGATGTAATGGATTGACAGATGATGTGAAATTAGTATGAAGATGTAGTAGAAAGTGGAATGCCAAGGAGGGATAGGGCATTCAGGAAAAATATCTTATTGCAGGTCCATTTTGTCCTCTGAAAATACTTCATTGATCGATCGGGACAGTGTGGAAGTGGATGTAGCTAGAGCGCCGGCCGCCAATATTACCGAGAGCTCGTAAATGGCAATGTCTTGGGTTTCGCCGAAGCGCTGGCAGAAAACATTCCGTTCAATAATTGCGCGTCGCCGCTGTGGCTGTGAGCCACATTTTACATCGTAGCCATGCGCGTTTCGTTTGGATCGTCCAGCGAGTGAAGTGAATGAAATGTATTCTGTTGGTGGCATTCATGGAAGGAACACTCGCTAGTGGTTTTCACGTACAGATTCAGGAACTATGAAGTGTAGAGGCAAAGAGGGGGGTTGGTGCAACAAGGAGCTCCTCATTTGTTCGTTTCAGAGATACACACTTTATAATAAACTAGAGGTACTCCAACAGCACATTCTTTCGCATAATATTGGGAACGGTTAGGTAATATAACATTGCAATATCGGCCCTACTAATACTTCAGCCATTACTTGAAAAGTCCAAACCAACTCGAACAAAGGCGCCGGGGGTGCTTATACAGACGATCGAGGATAATTTCACACAAGCTTGCAAGAAAAGGAAGGTTGGGGGGGGGGGAGCTTTTCCAGCTTCATGGGATGCCGATTTTGACCATCCGCGCCTGGTACCCACCATGTACCTCATGGGGACACATTAACCTTTTCACTAGACACATTTGCGGGCTCCTCGGTATGTGATCATCATATTCACAAAGCATTCTATAAAACACATACATGAGAGACGAGGGACAAACAACCATGCCGACGTCGGGGCTCGAACCCGCGACCCTTCCGCCCGAAGCGCTGAGTCGGTACACGCTCAAGCCACCTCGGCCTTCCAGGAAGGCGCTTAAATTCACTGCTATTATGAAGGCGTTACTGTTTGAGGGATTTTACTGAATAGTCGTGGCAATTAATACTATCTAATTAAATAAGTTCATCAAATCATGACTGATTGATGACATGTTCCGTGTAAATTACGCTGCCGTATGAGTTCACCTCAGATGGGTACCTTGACTTGTTACTTTCTAACATTTATGAATTAATTATTTTGCAATTATAGTCCACGATCTCATCCCCAATGTAAATAATATTTCACAAATCGAGTTCCTTGCTCTCTATTCGAATATTAAATTTATATGACAATATTTAACCTTATTCTCGTATGTTTCCAAAATAGAAATGAGCAATACCATTTTCCTCCTAATCTTGACATCAGATCCTTCCTAATTAATCACACCCACATTAACTAATGAATTCCCACCTAACGCGAGGTCTAGAGCATACCTATCTACGATCTATTCAGTTCGACGAGCTAGAGGGAGGATTTTCTGTCTTCTGGTCATGGCCACGCCGTCTGTATACGTAACGTCTCCATTTGCAAGGCAATGGCGGCTGGTGCCGCACGAACCGGGTTGTTGCAGACGAACTTCATTCCTAGGGCTCAGACTAATTTCCTGTTAATTAGCTAATAAATGGCGTTTTTTACTACTTGCAATCTCCGTAAATCACTGCACACTCAAAACAGCTCTCACATAATTCGTCCACGAGGCATACCAGCATACGCAACTGTGCCATCTATCTTAATTCTATATACCTCGGTGGCTGAAATCCATCACGTCTTGAGAGGTGCTGCTCCACGTGTTGGGGTCCGAAATCATTTGCAACTCATTAGAAAGAGTTTAGGATAATACTAAGAAGAAGTTCGGCTCGTGTCGTACGCCAGGGCACCCGGTCGTTGTAACTGAAACCCAACTCCCTCGATGACATCAGCTCTCTGACGCTCGCTGGGGCCTCTCTTCGTCTGTTGACGCTTGTAGATAAGAAGTTCATTCGAAGATAGATCGCTCGCACGTTATTAAAGTGGTTTCTTTTTAATGTTAACGTGTCAAGGGACATTGTCCAAAAATTTCTGGTTGTTGTGCAACAGTGACACTGCAGCAAGGGACTTTGCCTTCCTGTTTCTGATCTTTGGCTTGACAGCCCTCTACGGGCCTTGGCCGACCAGCCTGTAGACCATGGGATAAGGGGTTCGTGTGGTTAGCACGAAGACATCCCTTTCTCGTATATACTGTTCTTCTCGTATATACTGAAAAGCGCACGCGTTAATTCCTCAGCCGGGAATCGAACCTGGGGTTGCATTGTGGAAAGCGAGCACGCTAACCAACGAGCCACCGAGGGAGGGAGTTCTTTCCTGTTGCGGCTATCAAGCGAGGGGAATGTGCCATCCATGAGAACACACCTGTACATTGCATGCTCGCTATGGACGGGAAACGGCTTCGCCTTTACAAATGACTCATTGTTCTTCATTCTCTGACAACCACTGTGCAATATGTGCTTTAGGCCACTATTTATTTGCACACCGAAACAGTTTAACATTATGGTAAGGAGCAATATGTAAAACAATAACACTGTTCGGTTCTAATAACGAAAGCACACATACAAACCAATCAATAAAAGTTTCGCCAGTCATTTCTTCGTGGTAATCAGAAGTTTTTTCCATTCGAAAACAAACAATGTCTTTTCCACAAATCCTGCTTCACTACCACGAGTGGGACGCAATTAAACGCCTGTCCCTTCCTGAAGAATTTTTAACCCAGTTGAGAGACCAGCTAGGAATGCCTTTCACTGTCGAGTCAACCCACACCTTGTCCCTAGTATGCTCTTCTGTCACCCACATTTCATCCAAGTAATAATGTTTTTTCGGTTCTCGATGGAGCCGAATGTTTAAGTAGTTGCGTCTCCGTAGTACTATATCGTCTCTGTCAATAATGAGGTTCTTTTTTCCTCTCTTTTGGAATACAAATCCAGAGGACACAATTAAATTGTACAAACTGGTTCTCTTAAAACTTGGTAATTCAGGATCGCTGTTCACTGCCTGCAGTAATGCCGCTGTTCACTGCCTGATTAATGTTGGTGGCTCATTTCGAAAATAGAAGGAATGCACTTGAACGCACAGCACTCACAACAAATTCAGCATGTTTCGGTCACCTGTTTCTTCCACTATCTAGTTTTCTTTGGAGTTTGCAGATTTCCTGTCTCGACCTCCTCTTTTCTTAATTTAAATATACTAGAAACATAGTCCGGTAAATTCTGCAGTCAGTTCAGCGATTTGTGTTCGGAATTTAATGCAAACATGTATTAAAAATCTTCAATACCATACTCTTTTCATCATTCCGTAATAGTTAACCGCCGTGGTGTTTTACTACAGAAGGACCTGCACCGCTCTCCGACATCTTCAACAAGCAGTTTGAAACGTTCGTTTGAACTACAGTACCGGCAGCGTATAAGCGACTCTGACAGTTCGATGCGCTGTTGCCACGCATTGCTACGCACAAAGCGCCACCTACATGAGAGATCAGTGAAATCTCAAAACATTTACCCTTAGCGACAGGAGATGACACGTCTTGATGTCATGTTCATAACCTTTGCCACATCCGAACCTTATCGCCTCCCAAACCTCGTTGAAAACTTGATGTGTCAGCGACGTGTGGCATCGTTCTCTATTGGGCCTATCTCCGGTGCAGCCGCAACTCTACCCACAACTTTGTCGAGAAGTAATAATTATCCACTGTTCACCTTTTCTGCCTTGAAAAATTCGCGAAAACACAAAAGTTGAGGATCCTCTTAACACTACTCCACGTTTGCGCGATGTATGGGGCGTAGCCCTCACGAAACTCTCAGCCTTGGACCAATGCACTCGGTGTTCGCAAGTCGCACACCAACTGGCCTGACACGCATTGGCAGAGGCACATTTCATTCGCGCTGATACTGCTGATGTCAGGGATCAGCGCGCTTCTCGAGCGACTTCGTATGAGTCAGATGTCCGGCAACGCTGAACCCTGGCTGTGAGACAGTAAGCAAATCCTCGCAAGCTGATTGCTTCTGAGCAGGTCACATGACGGACGACAGCACGTGGCGAGAGAACTGTCAGAGTCGTATACGTTATACGTTGCCGGTACCATAGACTAAAGAGGTACTAGACGGCTCACTGCGGGCAGCCGAGAGGGTACCCAGAAATGGTGTCCCATTCAGAGATGGCGCCACCGTCGAATTTTTAGTTCCCCAGAAGGTGGTGTCCGAGTAGAGTGCGCACAAGTCGCCCATTTGCCCCCACTACCGATTTCTCCCCTCCAGTACCCTGTGGCGGCATTTTCAAATCATTGAAACTGTTACTGTCGCAAGATCTTTCTACGGCATTTACAGCTAGGGAGCACATGATGGGGTGTAGCCCTACGCATAAGCACGCGGGACATACCCCTTCACTGAACCAATTAACTGCATTCCAAAATGACGTGATCCTGTGACCATATTTATTATAATCATGCGAGCACTTCTCTAATTCATTCATTGCAAGTTTGTAAATACAAAATTATTTATCATATAGTGGTGAAGAGTTCAGCGTTGCTCAAGCATTTATTAAGCAGATTCATCTATTAGATAGGAGAAAGAATGGATTCGATTATAGCTTAAAATTCTAGAAATACAATTGAGGCCAAAGGTCTTTATTTTGGCAGAAAGCTTTTTCGGTCGCATTGCGGCCATATTCAGTGCTACAAAAATAATAACATATCTAAATTGAAAAATAAAAGTTTATCTGCTACGGAATATTATTATGCATTGAATACAATTAGAATTTAAGCAAAATAGAAAAATTGGAATATAAAACGTGAAAATAGAATACATGACAATTTTGAATAAAGAATACATGAAATAACAAATGTACAATGTAACATAATTGTTAAAGAAGCTATAAAGTGCGATAACTCTTAAAAGAAGAAAGTTTTTTGGAATGACATCAATATTATTCTAAAGTACAGTGAAAATGAAACAATGTAGAAAATAAATAAATTCAGATGAGCAAACTGACATATGGATTCTGACGCGGCTAGGAGCCTCGAATCAGGCAACACATCGAAGGTCAAGGGCATTGCACGCTATTTAAAAGAAAGCTCTCAATGGAGAGGGGAGAACGGGGATTTTTCTAAGAAACGGCCATTAAGGAAGGCCCGGCTGGGTGGTGGAAAAGAGGCGGGCAGAAGGGTTAATGTGCCTGGGATGCCAGCTTCCGGAGGGGTGAGAGAGAATGAATTTGTTCATTCAAAATAGTATGCTGGGGATTGTTTAATAAATTATGATGTGTATGGCTTCTAATGGAAGTCTGTCAGTGTACCTGTTTTCAATTTCCAAAATTTTGACTTCACTGTCTGCATTAAATGAGTGTTTTTGTTCCAAGAGGTGGCTGGCAAAGTGTGATTGTGTTCTTTTGTGTGTATGAGCTTGTACGTGTTCCTTGATTCTTTGTTAAAAGCAGGGACCGAAAAGGTATTGAATACCGGTAAAAATACCGGTATAATACCGGTATTTTTCCATACCTTTTTCAAATACCTTTATTCTTTTATACCGGTAAAACACCTCTATAGGACGTCTATACCGGTATGGACGTCCATAAAGGTTATACCGGTATTATACCGGTATTTTCAATGAAGAAATATAGCTTACCATCCATACATGTTGAAAAAATAGGTTACTGTAGTTAATAATATCTCACAAAATGTTTATTAATCAAATATCATTTCATAATTGTTATTTATTGTTTAAATTATTATTTTGTATATATAATATTAAACAACTGTATTAGATTCTATTCTGATTATTGTAAATGTTTTGTGTTCGGGCGTTTACGTTTTGCATACGTTGTATGTATTGAAAACCTCCCTTAATTTAAACTTCGGAAAAGTTGAAATATGAAATAATAATTACTGATTCCATTGAAGAGAACCTTTTCTTAGTGTCCTTTATCCAGCTATCTCCCATCTGACCTGAGAGATGACCTAAGCCTGTCTTTGTATTTCGCACATGGAGAGGCTGTCAACATATGCGCCGGCCGTAGGCGTAGGACCGTTTCTTCCCTCCCCGCACCTCCTTCGGCGAACTGAGGAAGCGTTGACACCTTGAGATAATCACGAACGCTCAGGCTTTCAGGTCCAGTTTTGTTATTGTTAAAAAATGATTTCCTTTTACTTCATTTCACAATTAAATCTTAATTATACAGTAATAAATAGGGCTAAAATAAAATGTTATTTTCCTGGTTAATATTAAGGGTTTAATATATTTTGACATTAACTGCAAATATTGAAAAAAATTGTAATAATAGTAAATTATTATGTTATTATTACTATTATTATTATTATTATTATTATTATTATTATTATTACTATTCTTATTAGCTATTAACATTGCATGTGGGGAAGGGTTCTCTTCTACGTGGGTTGCTTACATTGTAAAATGCATGTGGAGGAGCCCACTTCGAGAAGAGTGTTTCTTCCTTAATAATAAGAAATATATACTAACATTATTAATTAATAAAAAAGAGTTTATTAATATTAACATTTTTACTTTTTAATTAAAATTAACATTTAATTTTAATAAATTTAGAAATTAACAAACAAAATAATAAATTAATTTACACAAATTTAATGCAAACATTTAAAATTTAATTAGTATTAATATTTTAAAATATTTATTAAAATTAATTAATATTATATAGTACAATTAATATTTTTTCTTAATGAAATTTATTAAATAATACATGGGTGTAAATTAAACATGTTTCAATCATTAATTTTGAATTAAACATAACGCTTCTGTTTCCTCGCGTAAGAATAGTTAATGTCTATTAGCGTTCAATGTCAATTTTTAATATTGTTTTAGTTATAATTATGATGCAGAATAAGAAAACTGGGCCAACTGAAAAAATTATTTTCGGGAATGTTAGTGATACGATCAAATTTAAGCAAATTATCGTATTTAGTGATAAACACAGTCGTGCAAGAAGGAAGTTTGGTATGCGTGAGAAGACTCATTTATGGATAAGAAGACACGTTTCTCCATTTTTTATCGCTACTAGAAAGGACAAGATTTATACGGAGAAATTCGATAAAGTTTCAACACTATCACGTGTCGCCAAGCTCTGCGCCCGGACGTGAGGTCCAAGATCAGCGAACGAGCTCGTGTTGATGTCTGCGAAAGACCGTTGTCTGGTCCCTCCGTCTGATGGCAGAACTCGACTTCCCAGTCAACGGCAGAACTCGACCTAGCTAGAATATGTGTCGAAAATCCGCCACCCTCGGGACTCGAACCCTAGGACCTCCCGGTCAGAAACTCTGCCGTGTAAATAGTTATTTCCTCTGAGCCATCTCAGCGGAAAAAATAATTCCCGCTTTTCGTGTGTTTCGCTTACATCACCAAATTTCGTGTTCTCACGGCTAAATCGTTTATCGGAGAAACAATTCTTACGGACATTAAATGTAGGTAATTTTATCTTCTTTCATTTTGTATAGGACCATTAATTACGAAAAATGGATGGCTTTTGAGTTATTTTGAAAAAACTGACAAAAGGTGTGGTATTTACGTATTTTTTGCCCCAAAAACGTATTTCTAGACAAAACTTTTCTTGGCAAACCTGATATTCGTGTTCAGCGACCCCAAAAATATAGGAACCAAATATCAAAACTACACCAAAACTTTCTCTTATTTTCTACCATTTGACTGGACTGGACTGGACTGACGCAAATGCTGGTCTTCTTCGTCCGGAAGACACCGCCGTCGCCTGGGAAGCTCGGCGGCTGGAGGGAGGGGGGCAGGTCGGCCGACTCACCCGAGAGCCTCTCGTCGGCATGGATACAACGCCCACTTTTCGTGTGCCTCTGCACCGCGCGATATTTCCTAGAAACCCCCACCAACAGCCAGTCCTGTTCTTCCCTTCACACTTCGCGACGTTGGCGCTATCTATCGGCGGACGGGAAACTATTCAAAGGAGGTAGCTGGAAACAAGCCTCATGAGCCCTCTATGTACATCTTTACTCTATGCCGGTACTGTAAACGGCTGCTTCTGCTTCGCTTCCCATGAGCTTACCGCCTCCCACCCTGCGCGACCGAACCTGCGTCTGTCAGCAGTTCTTAAGAAATCAGCGGCCCCACTTAC
Source organism: Teleogryllus occipitalis (assembly GCA_011170035.1). NCBI lineage: Eukaryota > Metazoa > Arthropoda > Insecta > Orthoptera > Gryllidae > Teleogryllus > Teleogryllus occipitalis. The sequence continues at coordinate 822 of BLKR01004271.1, read as the reverse complement.
CACTGCACGTGCGTGGGGTTCAGTTCGCCTCTTGACTCCCACGGATTCATTTCCTCAAGAGTCGATACCAAACAGGCGCTGGACACATAACTGTCACCGACATCGACATCTCTTCCGGAAGGGCAGGCGTGAGAATAATGGTTTCCTTATTTTGAAATCTGAGTTATTGATTGTAAGTTTTGTCTGGAATTTTAACATTGTGGGAGAAATGAGCCACTACATCGGAAACTAATTTTCTTCTGCACATGAACACGCCTGAGAATGTATCGTGTCAACTAACCAACGACAAGCATCCTAAAGATGGTGCTGTTGTTTACATCCACTTTTCTCTGAGTGTGAACGGACCAGAGTAACAGGGGTAGCATTTGCTGTATGTGAATATTATACTGATGATGATAATAATAATAATAATAATAATAATAATAATAATAATAATAATAGGAAGTATGCAGGGTTTATAATCTTATCTTTTTCTAATTGATTACATTTGTAGAAATGATGCAGTTAATTTTGAGTTAAAGAAAGTGTGTGGAACTAAAAATCAAAGTGTTATTTTTTCTTATCTTGTCCCTGAAGTACCGGAACGCCGTTCCCCCACAAATCAAGCCATGTATATAGTATAAATACTCGTACCTGAAGAGATTTTTTTAATCCTTTTTTGCATAATGCACGCACGGAGAAGTATGAGATTTTGCATAGTTAAAGTTTATATGGAAGAGGGCAAAAAACTAAAATTTATGTATAAAATAAGTTACAAATATATCAAATTAATAATGAAATATGGTGTACAGATCCAACCCATCACACGCTGCAGCACACTAC